>CM065639.1:70878193-71108782 GCA_033220585.1 Dipteronia sinensis | reverse complement strand
GGGACAAAATCACAAAAAAATTGTCCCACCCAAGACCCTAGGACAACTTGTCCCATGCCATGGGACAAGTGTCAAAAAGACCACTTTACCCTTTAAATGTTCAAATAATTACAAACATATCAAATATTATATATATATATATTATTAATATATATAAATTATAATTACATATAATATATATATATTATAAAATTATATATAATAATATATAATATATTAAATATATTATTTTATATATAATAATATTTAATAATATATACTAAATCATATATATATTATTATATATATAATGTGTATATATGATATATATATATTATTATATATATAATGTGTATATATTTTATATATATAATATGTATAATTATATACAATATAATAATATATATTAATATATATATAATACATTATATATGATATATATATATATTATTATATATATAATGTGTAATATTATTATATATATAATATGTATAATTACATATATAATACTATATATATATATTAATATTAATATATATATAATATATTAAATATTATTATATATAATTTTATAATATATATAATATTATATATGTAATTATAATTTATATATATAATAATATATTTAATATATTATATATTATTATATATACTTTTATAATATATATAATATTATATATGTAATTATAATATAAATATTTTTAAATATTATTATATATAATAAGATATTTAATATATTATATATATATAATATATTTATATATATTGTAATAATATATATCATATATATTATATTATTATATATATAGGATACATATATATAATATACAATATATATTATTCATATATATACATATATTATAATATATATAATATTATATTTTTTATATGTACAAATATTTAATATTATATATATATCTAATATATTATTATATATAATGATATAATATATCATATTATTATATAATATTATTAAATAATTATAATATATTTCAATTACAATATTACTATTTGTGTAAAATATAATAATATTGTAATTGAAAACAAGAGGTCATTTGAACCCTTTTATTTTTGTTAAATATTATAATATATTTCAATTACAATATTTATTTAATATTGTTAAATACGATATATAAAAATTGTTTAATATATTGTTTAATATTAGACAAAACAAGGAGGGCACTCTGGTCATTTAAATCTCTTGTCCCGTCCTGTCCCAGCCATACCAAACGTATAACAATACAGTCCACAGTCCTGTCCCATACATTCCAAACACGTCATGGAACAACTGTCCAGTCCTGTCCAGTCCTGTCCAGTCCAGTCCCGTCCAGTCCCGTCTCCGTACCAAACGCACCCTTATTGACCAATTAACACACACAAAGTTAGTCCTTTGATTTTAATTAACCCTATCTGTCCTCTATCCTTGATTGACCAATCAACAACAAAATTAATGCATTGTAAAAAGTATATGTCATTGTCTGAGTAGTCAGACCATCCCAAAGACTCCCTCAATTTTCCTTCCTTACATTTACGGAGTAAATTGTACTTTTTACAAATAACGAACCATATATACGAGTCAACACTCCAACAGATTTCTTTAAAAATGGTTTATTATTATTATTTTTTTTTAATTTTTAATTTAAAAAGAAATATTATTATTATTTTATATAAATTTAAAATGTTATAAAGAGCTGTTGCCAGCATTTTGTTTTTTTTTTTTATAAAAAAAAAAATTTGTTGAATAAATATGACCAACGGCCATATGAAGGATTTTGTTGAATAAAAATTTTTGTTGAATAAATATGAATAAATATGGACCAACAAAACAGAGCATTTTGGAAAGAGCAGTTGAAAGTATAAAATAAATGTTTAATAAATAAAACAGATTTTTTGTTAAAATAAAAAAGAATTTGGGTTAAATAAAAAAAGAATTTTTGTTGAATAAATATGGACCATTGAAAACGAAGGATGTTGACTCATCTTGGCCACTCATGTTATTTGGGGAGTGAATAAAAAAAATAGAGAGGGAGTCTTCACTCCTTGCATTTAGGGAGCCTTTATTGGAAAAATATTTAGGGAACGAGATAGAGAACCTGTTGGAGCGAATTTCGATCCAGCCTTCTTAAATATAGTCAAAGACATCCCCATTTCCAACCTAATGGAATGCTCTCAATGATTTTTTAAAAATGTTATTGATATGTGATGTAACATGTCAATAGGAGGGTGCTTTTGCTTCTCCTGCAATATAATACATACCGGATGCCTTAAAAGCTATTTAACCTAAACCTAGTTTGAGTAGTATATATACAATCAAGTGGGCTTCTAAACCAAACAAATCTCCAAACTTTTATTCCCTTCTCTCCACCTCTCTTGTTTTCTCTTCTGATGATTTTTTATATGAAGCCAAATTCCACCTCTCTTGTTTTCTATTTTATTCCACCTCTCTAACCTTTAAACCAAATTCGTCTCTTCATTTCAAAGTGCATATCTCCAAATCTCTAAATTTGTATTTTTTTTAATGCCTACCTTGTGTTCTTTTCAGATCTGTGTAATATATTTAGTTTATTATGTTTGTTGTGCGTATAGTTGTTTATACAAAAATATTGGGCTTTAGATTTCAAGGTTGTACTTTGTTTGTGTTTGACCTCTGTTATTTTCTTTGATTTCATGATAGATTTTTTATTTTTAATTAATTCTGGATTTCTAGTTTTATCTTTTTTTTTCTTGGTTTTTTTTTTAATTTTCAATTCTGATTTAAGATCCTAAGATTTATTTTCCCCTTTAACCCATATATCCAATTTTCATCTTCAGATTTATTTTCTCTTCAGGTTTTAGATACCATGAATGTATTTTTTTTTTCTCTTTAATCATGTATTATCTTCTCTACTTCTATTTTAAATTGTTTTTTAATTTTTAATTATCTCTGGATTTCAAGTTTTTTTTGTTTCGGAATCTATTATTTCTCTTTTCAAAAGTATTCTACTTCAACAATGAATATCCAACAGATGAGTTACCCTTTTTAATTAAAAATAAGAAATACATAGACAAATATGCCCCTAATAAAAAATAAATGAAAAGTAGATAAGGGGTTAAAAAGGTAAATTACAAAAATCAGGAAAACTAATCAAAACAATTTTTCTATTAACCAAAACACAATTGCATTCTCCTTATCAGAATCTAACATATCAATAAAACCCATCAATCCACAGAACTACAACCACAAATGTACTTCAACAGTATTCAAGCGATCAGCAACCAATACCAACATTCAATTTATTTAAAATCATTCTCATTTCGGATATTTCTATGCTATTTGGATTCAGGAAAATATCTGAAATGAGGATGTTTTAAATGAATTGACTTGGTGTTCTAGTGATGTGGTTTGTGGTTTGAATATTTTCTGCAAATCTGTTTGTATGACACCGAATGCTATCTTTTTGGTTACACCGCTGACGATCGATAATGAGATAACGAAAATACTTTCAGGAAAACAGAGTGAGACTGTTTCTCTTTCTTTACGGATGTATTTTTTCATATCGGATATTTATTTAACTAAAATGATTATCTTAGTTTTAAATTAAAATGAAAAACAATACTATTTATAATAATAAAATTTTAAATAAATAGATTATAAAAAAATTTATGAAAAAAAAATCATTTAAAGATCAGATAATCATTTTAGTTAAATAAATATTTATTATGATAAAAATAAAAAAAATAAAATTAATGGATTTTTATTTATTATTTATTTAAGATTTTTTTATAATATATTTAATTAAGATTTTATTATTGAGAATTTTATTATTTTTTATTTTAATTTAAAACTAATATAATCATTTTATCTAAACTAAACTAAATAGTAATCAGAGTAAAAATATACTTCCAAAGATTTTAAAGTAATTGTCTTCTAAATATTTGGTCAAATAGGCTAAAGTGATGAGTTTTCAAATAGGTTAAAGTGATGAGTTTTGAATAAAAATAAGGATTAAAGTGATAAACATAAAAATATATTTATAAAGGTGATAAATCATAAAAAATGTAGGATTTATGTGAAATTCTGATTAAAAAAAATCATGCATTCAAATCGATATTACAAGCATACCTTTGAGTCAAAGATATTTTTTTTGTTTAATTATTTGAGGGTACAGTCAACCAATATTGGTACAAATGTACAATATCTTATTATTATTTGTTTGTTGGTTAAAAACTTAAAGCAACACAGATAATTCATTATTAATTATTAACGGAGAACTTCAAGAATTTAATTGGTCCAAGCAATCATAAGGATCTTAGGTGCAGTTTGCTTTTCGGCACTTAAATCTTATATCTTAAATTAACTGAATTTTATCAGTTTGTTTTTCAATTTATATTTAAATTAAGTTAAATATATCTAAAATTAAAAAGCTAAAAATTTTAACTTTTCTTTTATTCAATAAGTAATATTTAACATATTAACATATATTTCTTAAAATAGCCCCATGTAATTAAATTATTATAAAAACATCTTAAAAAAAATCCTCAATTTCATCAACCGCTGGCAGCAAATAAATTTCAACAAGCAAATCGTGTGGAAGGCGTGAAGCAAATCGGCAGGAGTCGGAGCTGATACTGCGGCTCGAACTCCGACAAGCAAATAGCGCAATCTCCTCCGTCTCCTCCTCCTCCGACAGCGGATGATAATGACGACATCGTTGTCGGAGGGTTGATCGGAGAGACTCGACGAGCGCTGTTCTCGCGGCAGGAGTCTGACACGACTGAAATAGATGCGGCGGTGGAGAGATGACGAAGGCAGCGGCGGTTGAGGTGGTGGAGGAGAAGACATGGAGATTGATAGAAGCGCCGTTTTTTATTTAATTTATTATTATTTATTTTTAAAAAAATAATATTAAAAACCATTTCATATTAATAATAATATTATTAAAATGAAAATACTCAAAATAAGGGGGATAACAGTAAAACTAAAATCACTTAATATTTAAATGAAAACATCTAAAGAAAAAAACAAATCAACATGTCTTAACAATTAAGATTCATTAAGTACTTATGTCTCTTAAGATTTAAGTTGAAAAAACAAACACCCCTTTAGTTTTCGGGAAATATGTTAGTGATGGAAGATGACTTATTCATTATTAATTATTAATGTGTCTTATATCATCACTTGCATTTATGCTAATAATAATGATAATATTCAATAGTGATGGGGTTTTAAATAATACACATAAATGCTTTTTGAATTGAACTATTGAAGTCACTTGCATTTATGCTCCATTATTAATATCAGTATTATCATTATTATTATTTGATATTTTGAAATTTAATAATTTATTGGATAAAAAAAATCTTATGTTTTAACTTTTACAAACCAAAATCACATGAAGAAGAAATCTATAAAAAAACATAATAATAAATAAAACTGGACATTGAAGTAGAGCTCTTGATGCATGATTTTCTTTTATAAAAATAATTTTTAGTTTGTAAACATTTGTTGTTTTTTTTTTTACACAATTGCACAATATTTGTTAATTTTATTCTCAAAGATAATAAATATTTTTTTGTTTGTTGTCAAATCAAAACACATAGGATTCAATTTACAAATTTTCATACTATTAAAATATATGATTTTATTTTTAAAAACTTATATCAAAAGTCAAAACAATATATAACATATATAGTTGCATTGAACACCAGAACAATATCGTTGTTGTAGTAATTAGTCATAAGAAATGATTGAAAGTCTCAAGTTGGTCACAAAGCTCACCTATCCCCATCACACTCATCAAACTCTCCTTGTACTATCACTATGTTACTCACATATTAAATATTTTTTACTTTCTATCTCTCTAACAAGATCTGTCCTTTAAAGTCTCAGTCCTCTGATTTTGATCAACCCTACCGACCCTCTATCTTTTATTGACCGATCAACACACATAAAATTAATGCATTGTAAATTGTATATCTCATTGTACAAGTATTCCAAGATTTTTTAGAAATGTTATTGATACTGTAATGTAACATGTCAATAAGAGGGTGCTTTTGCATTTCCTGCAACATAATACATACTTAACCTAACCCTAGTTTGAGTAGTATATATATACAAGCAAATCTCCAAACTTATTCCTTTTTCTCTTTCTCTAATCCGTCTCTTCATTTCAAAGTTATTTTCTCTTGTTTAGATTTCTATTTTACTTCCACCTCTGGTTGTATATTTTTATCTCAACCTGTATTATTTTCTTTCTTCTCTCAGTTTTCAGCCTGTCTTCGCGTGATCTTTGCTATGTAGAAATATCGGGTCTTTAGATTTTGATACATGTTTAAACCTAGGTTGTATTTTTTTTTTTTTTTTTAAAGCCTATCTTCTTGTGTTCTTTTCAGACCTGTGTACATTATTTTTGTTGTGCGTATAGTATTGTTTATGCAAAAATGTTGGGCTTTAGATTTCAAGGTTGTATTTTGTTCGTGTTCGACCTCTGTTATTTTCTTTGATTTCAAGATAGATTTTTTATTTTTAATTAATTCTGGATTTCTAGTTTTATTATTATTTTTTTCTTGGTTGTTTTATATTTCCAATTCAGATTTTAGATCCAAACATTTAGTTTTTTTTTCTTAAACCATATATCCAATTTTCATCTTCAGGTTTCAATCCTTTACTCCAGATTAAAGGTTTATACATTTCTTTTATTCGTATTTTTGAATATTCCTTTCTTTCTGTCTTTTTAGTCTTTAGTCAATAATATAACTGTTTGTTTTTCGTATTATGTATCATTATTTATTAATTTTGTTGTGTTTGAAGATGTATTAATAGTTTAAGAGTTTGTTTGGTTGATCTTTTTGAAAATGTAAAGATCTATTTGTAGTAGATCTAATAGAAGCGGAGTTGTTATAAAAAATTATATCTATTCGGATAAACATCTTTCCATGAGCTTTTACCTTTACTCAATTTTAAAATAACAATTTATAAAGCTCAATCAAACAACTCTTAAAAAAATAAACTGAAACAGACAAAACTCAAATAGATGTTTGTAGATTAAGTAGTAAGCTCAACCAAACAAATACTAAGAGTGTGTTTGGTATGGTTTTTCAAGTAGAGATTCTAACAAAAAAAAAGCTTTTGGTTGTGTAAATTACAAAAAAGGTGTTCACAATGTATTTTCTAAAATGGCTTTTGGTTATGTAAATTATAAAAAAAATGTTGACAATGTATTTATAATGAAAGACAATTTATATGTTTTAAAAAAGCTCAAAAAAAACTTTTTGGAAAAACCCAAATTTTAGGCTTCTTCAAATAGATATAAAATGACTTTTATAAAGGGTAATTGAGACAATTCATACATTAAAAAAGTTGTTTTGAGTTTTGTCAAACAACTAAAAAAAACTTCAGAATAGCTTCTAACATTAAGAAAGCGCTTTTGATCCTTACCAAAGTCATACCAAACACGCACTAAATCTTTCTATGGTTTTGTTTAGATCGTCATTTGATGCTCTTTTTTTTATAATCCTTTGTATCACAATTTTTTGGCTGTGTTCGAACATGTTTTAAACTCCAATACGTATTTTTGAAGACGTTTGTTTTTAGCCTTATGTATTAATAATTTATATCTTTCAAGTTTAATTTTTTTTCTTGACCGATATCTCTTATTTTCTCTTACCAGGATTGTATTTTTTTCCTCCTGAACAATATATTATTTTCTCTATTTCTATTTTAACTTGTTTTTTTAATTTTTAATTATTTCTGGATTTCAAGTTTTTTCTGACATATATTATTTTCTCTATTCAAAAATAGTCTCAGTTTCATCTCTAATTATAACAATCCCATTTTAATTTTACTGATATATTCCTAACAAAAATATTAATACAATACATCCGCAAAGAGAACCAATCTCACTCTAGTTTCCTGAAAGTATTTTTTTTTTAATCCCAAAAGATAACATTCAGCGTCAGGTATGTAGAAAATGAGGTGCGAACAAATTGTAAGGAATGAACAAATTGTAAGGAACAAACCAACGGGTGATTATGTTGACGATTGTTGGTTTATGTGTTGTTGATGTGAATAACCGTGGGTGTGTCCAGATTATGAAAGAAACACTAGTTCATAAATGTTTAGAATTTAGTGAGTTTCAGGTCTTGCGATCCGCTCGTATGTCAGATAAGTAGATGACATGTATCTTAAATGTTATTGGAAGTATTGCAAAATGTTTAGACGTGAATTTTTGGCATCAAGATTGGCATCTATAGACCTATGCATTTAAAGTTTTGGCATTTGAATTTTTTTGGTATCAAAATTTGCTTCTATGTACATGCTGGTAATATGTGTATAAGTGTATAACCCACCACAAACATGGAAGAATATACAGCTGTGACATACTAGTAAAATGCACATACCAACCTCAAACTTGAAAGATGAAGTGTATACCACTAAGCTGAATTATTCACTGTATTATTAACATCATTTGACAACGCTGTATTTATTCTTTGTTGGG
Source organism: Dipteronia sinensis (assembly GCA_033220585.1). NCBI lineage: Eukaryota > Viridiplantae > Streptophyta > Magnoliopsida > Sapindales > Sapindaceae > Dipteronia > Dipteronia sinensis. The sequence goes on along the minus strand of CM065639.1, from coordinate 71,100,326 downwards.
ACTAAATTAAGTTCCAACATAAACTGGACCCAAAAATAGATAAAATTAGCAAGCAAAGCGTATATGGTTGGAACGTAGACTAAATACAACATTATCAACATAGAATGTGAAACAAAGGCCTCCCTTGTCATAATTCCCTATACAAAATTATGCTTAACAAATACACCCAAGTTAAAAAAAAAAAGGAGCACAAGGGATGGGATTCTCCCGACTAACAGCAGCAGCTTGTATGTTCACTACCCACTATAGTTTTTCCAACTTCTGGTCTACATATCAAAGTTGAAGCGGAGGCAAGGCCATTACAATGCCAAAGATAGAAACAAGCAGTAACATCATTCACGATAGGAATGCCTGTTTCCTGTTCGTAGGGTTTAAACCAAGTCAAACTACCTAGTTAGTAGAGTTGGCCGATAATGTTAGTAATTGTTAGTTGTTAGATGTTGTTTGTGGTTTGTGGTTAGCAGTTGTGTTTAATAATGGTTTGTCAGGATTCCAACCTATATAAAGGTTAATCCAGTTTATTTCAATTAACTCAATTCAATACAAAAGTAGTGTTTCTACAAATTGATTGTTGGTCACATTTGGTATCAGAGCTTAAGAGCTTGAAGGCTTTACAAAGCCAGTTAAGTATGAGGAAAGACAGAGATGAGACTCAAAGAAATTCTAAGTCAAAATTGTGGGGTCAAAACTCTCAAAACAGAAAAAATAAGGTGCTTCCAGTTCTAGCCAGGGAATAGACAGAGGGAGCAACAACAACAACATTATTCAGAGGAATAAATCTCAGGTTTAGTGTTTTAATTGTAAAAAAATTGATGATGTAAGAATATTCCCCGATTGATATAAAGTTTGGAATTGCACATTATAGTTGGCCGAACACGATGTTGTCACCATTGTTAAGCCTTGATCATCTGCAAAGTCCTGTAAGAGAAATTTAAGCGAAAACCTAAAATTCATATATTTCATCGTAAAATATGATTTAATCTATTTTTTTTATATATAAAACTTCTTAAAATACTTTATCATACATATGTTTAAATGTTGAGGCAATTAATTTTTTTTCACAAAACATGAGTTTTTATAGGAGTTAGTAAAAGAAATTTGAACGAAAACTTAAAATTCGTATATTTCATTGTAAAATGCGATTTAATGTATATATATATATATATATATATATATATTTTCATAGAACATCTTAAAATGATTTATTATACCTATTTATAAATTTTGAGGTAATTAATTGTATTTGACAAGTTTGATTGCAGAACCTGTTCTCAATAGTTTCCTTTTATATATGAACTTGAGTCTTGACTTGGCAAATATTATAGACGTTTATTCATTGTATTAGTATTTGACAAGTTTGATAGCAGAACCTGTTCTCAATAGATTCCTTTACAATACTAAGTTTTTGTATGCCAACAAAAGCAGTCTTCATCTTGCAAGTTATATACTGTTAAGTTACAGTGAACTCAAGCAGGAGACATTCCATCAGATTTTGTTCCTCTTCATTTCTTCTGTTCACTCTTTTTGACTAGTAATTGTGGGGTGATCTTTAATGAGCCTACACTTACACACAACAGCATCACAAAGATGCGCTGATGTGAGCGCAATTCAATCATAAAACCCGTTGATAGCCAATTCCGAGTACAAAATCATATAAGAAATTGTGGGATTGGATTCAAAACTTGTTGAAATACTTTGAAGTGATAATAAACCAACACAGCTTAGTGTTTTAGGCCAATTTCTAATGGACAATTCAACTGTAATACATATCATCTAACTCTAGACAAATTAAGTGACCAAATAAACAGGTCCATAGGACTTGACATGATGAGAGTTGTTGAGCTGATCAAGACACATATAAGGTATCTCATTCTCCCCTCTCTTAATGGGGTTAAACCGATTGGTGATCGGTCCGGACGTTGGTCGCCGGAGCTTCATTTCATCCCCTCGGCCACTGCCATATATTGGACCAGAAACATGACCCTTCCGTGGCTTCGAAATGTTAGAGGTACTTGCTGCTGGTTCCATGATTGGCTTGCTCTTTTTGTGCACTTTCCACCATGATAACAGAGAATTCTTCCATGATTTTTTAATCTTCTTCTCTCCTCCTAGCTGTTTTTTCTTTCCAATTTCTTCTGTATATGTTGATGAAGCCTCAAAATTCACTTCTTTCGCATGTTGTCTTGCCTCTTCCAAGAACTGATCATCAAAACAATTTATATCAAATTATAATTTTGTAAAACCGATACAAGCAAGTGTCACACTCAAAATAAATCCACATAAATGCTAAAAGGATTCAAGCTTGAATAGCAAGTCATAGAGATGCTAAAAGGATCTAATTGAATAGCTAGTCATAGAGATGAAAGCTTTTTTACAAACCAATCATAGTTTCTATAACATTAACAAGAACAATAAAAAAAGAGACTATTCACCTGTGAGAAATCCAACTGAGGATCAAATTCATGGACACCATAGTCCATGTCTGTTGGACATTTCATCATTGCCTGCAACCATGAAACCTCATCACAACAAATCGTAACCTAAAACCTATTCAAAATGGTAAAATGAAAAGGAGAACGTATAAATAGAAATACAAACCAAATCATTTCAAACCTGTTTGATGAGCTTGGTAAGTGTATATGTTCCAAGTTATGAGAATAAATAGATGTCTAGATAAATTCTGACACTAAAAGGACTAAAAAACATGAAGTGAAACTTACAGTTGTCTTGTCTAGCCTTGAGTTGTTTTTTTTTTTTTTTTTTTTGGTAAACAGCAAGAGCAGTGAAATAAAAAGAAGATATTGTGATTTGTGAGTTCCAATTCAAAAGATGACATCTACATCAACTAACCACTAGAGCTAAAAAAAATCAAAGGCCAACTACCAAACCGAAACACCTCCATCAAATAATAATTAGAGCTTGTACAAATAGCAACCTTTTGGTTAGCTTTTTTTACTTGGAAGAGGCGGTGAGTAGTGGTAACTGGTAAGTTAGGTGAATCCAAGTTAGGTAAAATGATGCTCAAAATCAGTTGAAATCTTGACAGCTAACAGAAATATTGTAAGAAAAGAATATAAGATAAAATGGAATGCTATGATGATGTTTTTTACATCTCAAAAATCAAACTTGATCATGAAGACAAAGGCAAATTATAATTTTAAGAAAGCTAGATAGAGATTGTGTTTATTGGGTACCAAGTACTCAACACAGGAGTCTAAAAAGATGGAGGATGTGGAATATAAGGTGTTGGTTTGATCAGATAACAATGATAAATGAGAAGATAAATTATTATTATTAATATGTTAGTGACTAAAAAAGATATAAATTATACATTAAAATGAGAAGCTTTGTGTTATCATGGGGATTAAGGAATGATGAATGGAAATGAATGCATTGGAACTACATATGCGGCGGATTTTTGGCTTCTCTTTATTGAGTTTTGGAGGGAATAGGAAGCACAACACATTCTTTATGCACAAAATCGTGGTGCTCTATAAGTATAGAGACAATAGAACATGGTATGCTAATGATGAAGTTGTGAACAGAATCATAAAATCATCATGTTTTCACTTATATTTAAAGAGTAGATTGAACCCTTTTGGACCACAACTTTTTGGAGTCAAATATTAATGGGTTCAAAGAACAGACTTTTTACCAATGAATGGTTTTCTACTTTTGATACAGCAAAAACAGAAGTTCTCAAGTTCCTAGCCTCATCAAGCCATTGCTGGAAAATGAGGAAAGAACAATTGAGGACGGCCACAGAAGCAGGTTGAGCACAGGCAGGCAGGAGTGTGTGCTGAAGCTAGAGGTGGGAGTGGGCACCGCAACTGCCAAAGCAGATCAACCCACCTAAACTAAACTGTACGAGACAGGTTGATTCAAAACTTGGAAGCAAACTAGAGCGATTTTGATGAACAGGGAGTCGAACACAAAAGAGTCCCAAGTCCAGGAGTCTGAACCAGGAGGTCAGCTCTAATTTACAGAATAGAGAAGAGAGAATACAAGTACCAACATAAACTCCAGCCAAAAATAGATAAAATTAGCAAAGCGTATAAGGTTGGAACGTAGACTAACTACAAACATCATCAACATAGAAGGTGAAAAAAGGCACAGCCCAGCACAGAGATTCAACTTAGCTTTCCTTGTCATAAACCCCTATACAAAATTATGCTTAACAAATACACCCAAGTTAAAAAAGGAGCACAAAGGATGGATTCTCCCCACTAACAGCAGCAGCCTGTATGTTCACTACCCACTATAGTTTTTCCAACTTCTGGTCTACATATCAAAGTTGAAGCAGAGGCAAGGCCATTACAATGCCAAAGATAGAAACAAGTAGTAACATCATCCAGGTTGGGAATGCCTGTTTCCTGTTTCTTCTTACTTCATCCACGGTCTCTACCTTTTTCAAATCCTCTCCCCAGTTACCAAGTTTTTCACTCTTAGAACCAGAATTTTCTTCCTTTTTCAACTCTGTTGATTGCTGTTCCGAAACTTGTTGCTCACGAAGTTGTTGCTGATTATACATCTCCACATACTCCGGGAACAATTTCCTGAATGCTGGGCTGTCATGGAGAGGAAACATCATATTATGTAACAATTTAAGGTTGCACTCACAACAAATATAGGGAAAATTACATGCAAGATTTCCTGATCACAATCGAGAACTCGGATAATAGAACAAAGACAGGTAACCTAAGTAAGCAACCAAGTAAAATCTAAAATTGCAACAAAATTCCCAATCTATTCAATCCAATGTTAACTGAGCCAAAACAGGTGTAATCTGCAATACATATGCAAGATAGCCAAAGCCGAGATGGGATTAGTTCTGGCAGTGGCCCACCCTCGAAGGAACAAATATAATCTAAGAAAGCAAAAGTCGCTCTTGCATGAGACAGGCCTCAATTCACAATCATAAGTAAATGATACATGCAACAGAATAAAAACACTTGAATCCAGTACTATGTCCTGTGAATCATGAAAGAAATAACAAAATCTTTCGAGCAAAACACTTACTTCTTACAATTGAAAGCAAGAGATGTTTTAGCCAGACGTTGCTTCTCAGCAGCACTAGTGTTCACACTGCCAGTGGTAGGACTGTTGTCCATCTGCATAAATCAAAAAGGAAGCTTTCCTCATAAAGAAACTCAGGGAATCCAATAAAAATTTCAGATACGTTTCGAAAAAAAAAAATTCTAGGAAACAAAATTCAAGTAAATTTCAAGATATCAAGGAATTCAATATGTGACAAAAATTGAGTAAAATTCAGGATATAGCAGCTTAGGCTCCAATTCGCTAAAAAGAAGCTCCAAAAAAAATATCATACAGCAGTAGCAGATTCAGGTCTTAGTTGGCAAGCCCACCATAATTTGTACCAGGGTATATAACCAAACAGTCATGAAACGCTTGAAGGCAGAAGCCATCTATAAGGAAAAAAGAAACACACGTAGAAGAAGACCCACTATAATAATTCATATTGAATGCTTTAAAACATGCCATGATGGAAGACAAAAGAAGTAGAAAGCAGAAGCACCTGCCTTGGCGTAACTCATAATAGATAGTAGTTTATTCCAAAACATGACTAACTTGTTCACATCTCCAAACAATGATATGAAAAGGAGAATATAAGTCATCCAAATCACTGAGATCTACTAATGGGAACGATAAAGCATTGTGTAATTGTCCTAAGGCTGGTCCCAATACTTTACCCATACGAAGAAATAAAATAAAAATAACAAAGCTAAACAAGAATTGACCAGATCAGATAAAGATAACAATGAACTCACCATAAAAGAGAGAAGCCCTGTCAGTATGCTGCATTTCGGAAATAGGGAAATATTAGTCAAATTAACTACAGAAGATGCAATCTATAGCAACCATTTTGTCTATCACAATTAAGTATATATGGGAAACCAAGAAAGCATACGGAGAAAAAGCATAACAAAGGGAAGCTATATGCAAAAAATCTTTCATATGAAAAAGAATAAAGTCACAACAAGAAGTTATACTACTACTTGTAATTGTCCTACCTTGATACAGACCACATCGGGTTCCAACTTTCTGGATGAACTGCAGAAACGAGAAGAACAATGTAAATCCAAGATTAAAGATATAGATGATTTAGTGAACGATTAGTCTCTATGAATCAAAGTAAAACATACTTACAGTCACTCATTGATAAGCAGATTTTCTTTTGTGTCATGAACCGTCCATTGGGAGTGATCATGCTACAAGCAAGGGAAATGTAGTATATTATTATTAGAAGGAAATTTTGTGAAGGGAAAAGAAGATACTCCAACACACACACACACACAAAAAAAAAAACCATTATAGTTCTTGAGAATTCAAGTAGAAATTGAGCACATACGTGATTCCAGGAGGTTTATAAGGATACTCAGGGGGGAACTTGATCTTTCCATAGTAGTATCCACCTTATAATGATAAATACAAGAATTGTCAGCATTGAAAAAGTTAGGATTATGGTTTGAAAAGCTATAATGACCAGATAATCAAAAAATAAGATGCCAAGATAAACAGAAAGCACCTAACCTGCAAAAGGTGTCCCTTCACTTCCCTCCAAGACATAATCTGGAAGTCAAAAGTCCAAAAGTTGAATAGGTGTTAAACATATCCAACTAAACCAAAATTTGAAGAACATAAGGCCAGAAAAAGAAGTAGTCACATGCAAGACAGCAAGAGTTGTAGAAAATCATAAAAGAGATGCCACCATATGTATGGTCACCTCAATTTACTGCTCACAGACAAAGTAAAATATGACATTATTACTTATCATAAACTCTGGCCACAGAAAAGCAAAGATCCCTCACTCCTGTGAAAAATGAAATACCAAGTATAAAAATATGAGTAACAAATGAGCGTGGCTGGTAGCATCCAATTCACCTGAATATCAACTTTCCTAGCTGATTCTTAGTCCTTCAAAACCAAATCTGGAAGTTCCAATCACTAAGAATGCACTTCAACTCACATTTTATTCAACTTCTATGAATATAGAAATTATTAAGACGGCAACATGAGCAAGATTAAAGATAAAGATAGTAGCAAAACACAGAAATATTGTAGTAAATACTTCCGGTAAATAATTTAAAGCGTGTTTAAGACATGAAAAGAAGAACTTTGGACTACACTTACGCCACTCGAGAATGTTACTTGGGGAAGGACGTGCCACGACATGTGAAACTGGCTCCTACAAATTCACATGACAAGAATCATCATTATCCAGTAAGATAAGAATAACAATTTTCCAGTTCAGTCTTGAAACATCAGATATTTATCTTCCAAGAACAGCCAGTCTAATAATTAAAAAAACAGTGAGATGAACTTCTTGTTTATTGATATAATTCAGATGAAAGAAATGTAACCAGCCAAAAACAAAATCCATGGAAACTGGCCTGCCTAGCTTATAAACATGAATAAGCAAAAGAGAAGGAGATAATAAACTTTCTGATATCACACAACTAATGAATAAAAAAGAAGATACACATTCACATCAAGAGATTGCATCTAAAATGAAATATCATCCAGATAACTAGTTTATCACATTAGTTAAGAATTTAAAAAGCCTCTTTTACATGTTAAAATCTAAACAAATCAAATTAAGCTGAACTTTCAAAAAAGAAGAGGAAAATCAAAAGAAACAGAAGCATGCATATAGTGCAAACTGTTAATAATATATTAAATTTCACAAAAGGGAGGGGCATACTTTACAGAGTGCTCTATATTCCTTCTGAAGGCGCTTGACACATGCTTTTTCTGCCATCCCACTACTTTAAACTAGCAGCGAAATGAAAGTGAAAGCCTCAGGTGCTCGTTTGCTTCAACAAACCCGCAAAATACTTTTCTGTTGGCTGATACGAAATGTGTAAAAGATGAAGTTAATCGATTAGGCAGTCGTTTGATGATAATTATTTTATAATAGTTGCTATATGATGAATTCCTCAAGGTATATTCATGAAAAGAAAATCATTATTAATCTAACAAATGGGGAAAATATATTTTGTAAATAAGGCATAAGGCAGCACAAGTTCCACATAATACTCCAAGAAACTAAAGCAATCCAAAGAGTACTAAAGGTGTACAACGAAATGTACCATGAATGAAAACTAATAGAGAATTTAATGAATAGTAAAAAAATGATGTTAGCTAATAAATTGTGATATGATGGCACACAAAAGCCATGCTCAACACAAACATTGGATGCTAAGCTTGACAGCTCTCAAATATGAAATATCTAAACCAGATGACACTGCTCTACATGCAATTGTTTGTGAATTTTTGCTTGTAGAAGAGTTATGGGAATGAAACATTATCTAGATTGCACTGAAACATTATCTAGATTGCACCGGTAAATGTTAAACATATTGTGGGTAAATGAAGGTGTATTCTCCAATAAATACCCAGTGAGGGTGTCATGTCCTCAAACATGTGACATACAAAAACTTTAATAGTTCCCATATATGTGACTAAGAGTTTCCTAAAAGTCAAATCATTAATAGTTCCTACACTTTTTCCAGCCAAGCAATAGGAGTACCCAAATTCTACAATATTCAATACGCCAATCTAGATATTTGCAAGTTCCATGTTACTATAACCATACAATTGAGGAACTTTCACCATACAAAGTCATCATGATTCAAGTGGAACTCAAGGTCAAGGAGTACAATAACTAAGTGTTGTTTTAGATAAGAGAGCAAAAAAAAAAAAAAAAAAAAAAAAAAAAAAAAAAAAACTGAAACAGGTTCATTTTCATATACATTGCACATTGCTTTGCACCAAGAAAAAAAAATCATTTTTTTACTTCCAATTACAAGCATTTAGCATTGATGCACACAATCCCACAAATACTAGCAGGAAAGTTTTTCATTTATGTAATTTCTCATTTTCTAGAAAGTAGAAACAAAAAAGAACAACCTTTGCACAAGCAGAACTTGATTATAAAAAAATTCCAAGAAAAACCCAATTACAGAAAAAACCCATCTTCGTGAATCACAACATATTTCACACATGTACCCTAAAATTTGTTTGAATCTCATGATGGTCAAAATGGCACAATCAAGTCAAATTCAAACAAAACCCAATGATCCGCCACCACCAATAACAACAAACAGCATCCAAATCAACGAGACAATATATACAAATGAACAACAATAGAGATCCATCTCTAAACAAGCAAAAAAAAAATTAAAAAAAAACCCATCTCAAATCATCAAACAATTATATAAAAACCGAAAATAAAAATAAAAGCAGAGAATCGGAGTAGAGAAAACCCGGAAAGGAAGCTGACCTGCAGATGGGTTGGAGGGGTTTTTAACGGGTCATGAAAGCGGACAATAACGAACGAAGAAGAAGAAGCGTTGGTCAAGTTTTGATTTTGATAGAACTCTGTGTGTATGTATAATAGTGTCTGAGCTGGAGATTTGACTCGTTAATGGCGAGGAAAAAGTAATTAAAGTTTGGTCTAATTCTAATTGGTTTTATTCCAATATGAATAGACGATTTTGCCCCTGCTTTACATGGTCTTTTTTTCGTCAATGACTATGCTTCATGTTGAGGGTTTTTCTAATCGAGGGTAGATATTGAAAAAAAATTAAAAGAATTTGGTGGTGCTCTCCGAGTCTTAACCAGGTTTATGTGGTGAATTCTTTATTATATGATGGGTATTGTTAACGGATTTAGATCCTCTGCTATCTGATCATTTTTTTGACATGTGATTGATTGTTGATAAAGTGGTTGTAAAAACAAATCATATCTTAACCACTCATTCATTGCAATGTTTATGTGTTATAGGATTAGGTGAGGTCAGGACAAAGATTAAATCAGCAGAGGATCCAAATTCATTGTTAACATGTGCCCTTAAATTAACAATTAAATACTTACTAAAAATAAAAAATATTTATTATAAATATATATTTATTGTATTGATTATGACAATAAATGTATTTAATATTTTTCTTTTTTAGGTATTTTTTTGAGAGAAATTCGTTTTTAACCTATGAAATTCGCCAAATTTAATTCTAACCAAGCTGTGGTAAAATTTTGTTTTTAACCAACCTGAATTGTAAAAGGACTATGTTATCCTCAATGAATTGTTAATCTAGTTCTTTTTCATTTCTTTTTAGTTTCATCTGAAAGAGAAAGATAGATAGACAGAGCTTCGTCGAATGTGAGAGAAGGAGACGCCGTAAGAGAAGCCGTCATTAGAGAAGCCATCGTCGTTAGAAAAGCTGCGCGAAGGGTGGCTGTTGGCACGAAGAAAAGCCATCTGCCGCGATTCCCTTGTCAGCGACGAGAAGAAGAAGTGATTGTCTTACTTCCTTCAGCCTCGACATTATCCCATCCACCATAGAATCCTGCGCGAGAGGGTTGTCCGTTTTCCATACACCCTCACGATAGAAGAAGATTAGGCCTTCAAAGCTTTCCTTTGATCTCAATTGTTTTTCATTTAATGCATTGCTACATATTTTATTTATTTAATTAAAAATAATACATTGCTAATATATATGTTCGGGGGTGATTAATTCTAGTGGCAATTGAAAAGTAATAGCATCACTTTTGAATGCACCTGATAATCTCTTTTCGATCATGTTTTCAATTGTTTGACCCAAAACTTTTCCAATGAACTTCTTTCATTGTAAAATTTTTTTAGGGTTTTTATTTTTTTTCTTTTCAACTTTCTATTCAGGTTGTGTTCTTAGGGTTGCCAATTGAACTGTGAATCATTTAGTTTTCATTATTCGATATTCAATTGAAAATAATGCATGTTAAAAGGTTATAGTTTTTTTTGGGAATTACTTGTTATTTGGTCATTTGCGCTTGTAATTTGGAGATAATTGTACACAAACGAAAATCTTTGACAATAATATACATTCTTGGTGATAGGGTGTGTTTGGTTTTCTCTGCCACATCTTTGTTTATATTAGTGGCTATTGATATGCATTATTTTAACGAGGTCAATGCTCGAGAGATTACCAAGTGCATTCAAAGTGATGCGTTGGGGGTGGTTAATTTAGTTAATTATGGTAGCAATTGTATAGCTAATATATGTTTGGTTAGTAAAGACATTGATGCTCGTCTTATGTCTAGTGTGATTACAAGGATTAAGCATGCTCCAAGAGTTACAAATGTTGTTGCTAATACTTTTGCGAAGTTGGCTTTGACCAACTATTAGTCATGATAGGTTTTGGTTTAAAAGTTTTTTGTGTGAATGATTGTGTTCTGGCAGATTTGCCAGATTAGTTTGTTTTAGTTTCTTTGAACAAAGTTGATTCCTTCAAAAAAAAAGTTAAACAAGAATGTTTTTAAAAACCTAACTCAAAGATTGATTGTTTGCATTTTCTCGGCTTAACATTATTGTCCAGAATAAATTATGTGAAATAATAATTTAAATTTTACTCATTCTCTTTTGCAGCAATTTCGTGAATGTATATGTGGGCATTGGTGTTCCGTGACTGATAAACACAACATACAATTTTATCGCATACAGATAACCATTATGAATCCAATATACTGAAGGACTCAGCTGCTCCTTGTATTCTTCTCTACTTGGTTGTATTGTTGTCTTAGTGTTTAGGCGTCTAATAGTGGATACAAAACTTGGAGGGCCATGCTGTAGACTTATAGTTCATGTTGCTTTGGGTTATATATTGGTTGTGCTCTCTTCCCTTAAAGTTGCCGGAATCATTAACATTCGCAAAAGAGGAGATACTCGAATTCAAAAAACTAACCGCGTGGGAGATATTCTCAACAGCTTACCGACGTGATTTTTCTTTTCAAATTGCTAAATGATGGCTCACACAATGTGTATTTTTTTTTTCTTACAAAAATATGTAAAACGTAACAATTATGTCATTTTGAATGTTCATGGACATATTGGAGTGTATGAACGTCTTGGATGAGGAATTATATTTCTCATGTCAATGTAAAAACAAGTCATGCCATATCTGGGCAACCAGGTTAATATTGGGATCTAGTTAATTGTTGATGAAAATGTATGTCAGTTGCACGTGTAATATATTAAATATGTTAATTGTTGTTTCGTAAGAAAAAAAATTGTGGAGCTTGTACATCAATATTGGGATTGTAGCATTTTCTACTTTTAACCAATGGAAAGTTAACAAAATTACAATATCATGTTATATCTGGATAGTCCATTATGTCCATTCTAAGTAGATTATTATTCATCATGTCATATCTGGACAGTCGATCATGCTATTTTCAAAAACTTCAAAATTAATTTTCAAAACCATGATATAATTAAAAAATGTATCAAAATTATAATATCATGTCATATCTAGGTAGTCCATCATGTTATATGCGAGTAGTCCATCATGCCATTTCTGAATAGATTAGTGTCCATCTTGCTATATCTGGACAGTCCATCATGTCATTTTCAAAAACTTCAAAATTGATTTTCAAAACCACAACATAATAAATAAAAAAATGTATCAAAGCCCATAAAATATACACCATTAAAAACAATTGGAAGCTGATCAAAGCATTTAAAACTCGTCGTATAATTTAAGGAGTGAGCTCAAGAAGATTCAAGCTTCCACAAATAATAATTTCTACCTTATAAACTTCAAATTCAACTTTGTGCAGCTCCTACTCGAGTTTGTGAGCCAATCAAGTGTAATGATATCAAGTTTTGTGGTGACATTTATTTTGTTTTCGAAGATTGAAGACAAGAGATGTCGGTGAGAGAAAGGATTTAGAGAGATGTTGGTGAGAGAGAGACTTTAGAGAGAGAAAGTGAACAACTAGGAGAGGAGAAAGAGAGAAGAAAAAATCACAAGGGCATTTTCGTCACATCTAGGTTAGTTTTGAATATTTTTTGAAATTTTTGGTTGAATATGGTTTTACTTTGAAAATATGGTTAAAAGTGAATTTTAGTTTCATAAATAAATTAGATTTGTCTATTCTCTCTATTTTTTTTTTTAGTTGTTAACATATGCCCTTAGGAGACATGATAACACTATCCTTATATGATTTGTGATAGTATCCTCATCTTCACTTACCTAATTAATAGCTTTGGTTCCTAAACTACAAAATATGTTTTGGGCTTCATCTACACTTGCATCTTTTATCTCTCAAAGGATTTGTTTTGGGTCATAGGTAAATGATATTTGTGTGAATCCGAATGATCCATAACAAATTCATCAAGGTGAAGGACGTAAATGTGATACAGATTTGTTTTGAGCCATGAATGAAAGATGTTTTTGTAAACCGTAAAGTCATGATCCAAAGTACTTATGTGAAGGTGAAGGATGTACATGTGACGTTCAAAGCGGAAGATAAATATATATATATATATATATATATAATTTAAATGTTAGGACGATAACTATTCGAATATACATACCAAACAATATTAAGGAATTAAAGGGGAGCTTCTATAGTTGCTTATATTCCATGCAATGATTAAATAGACTAATAAAACCATGTTATGCATGCATAGAGTTGATTGGTATTGCAATTCTTTTTATTGCTCGTCACAAGTTTTGAAGTCCTTTTTTGTCTCATTCTACATTGTGAGTTTGTTTTATAACTATGTTAGATACTAATAAATCGCAAAAAAATAATAATATTTATTTAGTGGGTTGGAACGGTCATAGTTGATACTTGATATAAAGAATGGAGAAACATTGTCTACTTTGTGTACAAGGTCACTAAACTATGTCTATGGGTAGATAATAGTTGTAAATGATGTGAGTATGTGACTGCCAGCTTAAGAGGATAAAACTTTAGGGAATCTCACATTTGAAATCTCCTCATCATATGTTAATACTATACTTGGTGGTGAAGTAGCTCATCATGGTTTTTTATGGCATAGACAATGCTTGTGTCTAGTTTCAAAGTTTTTGAATTTGGACTGAAAAACCAGCTGTTTAACAGGCACTTTGTTTGACTTGTGGATCCACCTCCACCAACACTGGTTAATCACAATATACTACTGATCCTCTGACTTCTACAAAAAAGTATTAATATTGAAATCACGTGCCTAGTCACATGACCTCTCTAGAATATATCTCATTATTTTTACCAAAACATATGGTCAGATAGAGCTGCATCATGTAACAGTCAAACTCAAAGCACATGACCCTACTTCAAATCAGATCACAATTGGATTTTTACAGGTTTATATATAAACATATCAACAACAAACCTTAAACCCACCTCCAGTTTTGAGCTTGGAAGCCATTTTAGCTCACTAAAGCAATTCAAAAGCACTTTCACTCAGCACTGCACAACTCACAATGAAGGCACAATCAATAGCATTGGCTGCTGTTGTTGTTCTACTCTCACTAATTCTATCAACCTGCCTCAACAGAGCTCAAGCAGAGGGGAGACCAATTCCACAGCTAAGATCATCCTCCTCAGTGTCAACCATGGCTTCATTTTATCAAGCTTTCAAAGATCTGCAAGCAGACAAGAATCATCCTTTTAACAAGGTCGACTCGAGCTTTCGAAGAATTCCACCAAGCAATTCAAATCCTATACAGAACAAGTAACTTCCCACAAAAAAAATAGTAGTTTCCATGCTTCTCTAGCATTAGACAGCTTTTCCATGATTGACTTTAGATAGTTTGTTATTGCTGTTCCAGGTCTAAACCTTCCATTAGAGAGTGAGGTAGAAAAACAGCAGAGAACAGGATCTTTACAACATCGAATGTTTTTTTTTTTTCATTCATTAGTACGTTGCTTTTTTATGTCTCGAGTAGTGTTTGATCACATGTATTGTACTATAAAATGCAATGAAACAAATTTTTTTTTTTTTTATGTCTTCAAAATCTTTGTTAGAAAGAGTTCAAATAGTTCAAAAAATACAAAACAAAACGTCAACTTCATAAACTCCTCTCAACTCAAAGAACAAGAAAACGTTCAACTCTCCGACTAAGTAACTGGTTACAGCCTAGTGCAGATTAAGTCAGGTCCTGTGTGTAAGAAGAATCTTCATGCTTTCAATTTTTTTGAAGGCTTTGATGGCTTGTCCTTACTGTGTCGTTTCTTTACTTCTTTGCCAGCGGAGAGGAACTGTTTGGTTGCATTTTCTGCTCCTTTGCTAGATGCACCAGCATCCTCAGAAAAAACCTGGCCCTTTTTCTTTTTCGACTTCTCTTTTTTCCCTCTATACACATCATCATTCATCACCCATCTCTTGTTTGGCATATTTCTCACTTTGCTGCTCTTCTTTTTCTGAGCGGGTGCTTTGAGCCTGACAGGCTCATAGATGGTGATGCAGAACAAAGGCAATGATCAGTCTCTCATGTATGAGGTCAAACACTATTTATCTAAGAAGAAAACACATTAAAGCTCAGTGAGAAAAAGCAGTTTACATCATATAATATCTCACCATCATATAATGTCTAATTTCCTTGAGAGAAAACCTTGTTTCGTTTTGGATAGCTCAATTTGCACAGCTGATCTCATCAAACCCATCTCATGCTTTTTACTGGTACTTACTCTGGTCTCTATTATTTTGTTTGCTTCAAATTTTTGAACCAACTGTGAATTCAAATTTTTTTTTTTTTATCTAAAGTCAGTTATTGATTCTTAGTCAATTAGAGGTAGTGTAAAACCAAACACATCTCCAAAACTAAAATAATAACCGAGACACTATAATGTATTTTATCCAATAATATCATATTGTCATACGAATAATCAATCACATGTATTTTTCATGTCACATTCTTTGATGAAGTGACTAGTCATATAGGCCTGGATGGATCGAAGATTGTATTGGAACCAAACAACATTTTCTTTCGTGTAGTGTCACTCTCTCAAGAAAGTTAAAAGAAGAATAAGATTCGAACATTGACAGACTCAGTGAGAACTCTTACTACTAAACCATATTGAGCTATGGTAAAATGCCATTGTATATAGTACTGATATTGTTTTACCATCATTTTGCTGACTAAGTTGCTTATAAGCATAATGTTTGTTACTAAAATCGTTGCTATCATTTTACAAACTAAGTTGCTTAGAAACAAAATACTTGTTCGATGGACAATTACAGAAGATTAATTTAGATGTTTTTCACATTAGTAGTACTTTTATTATGTGTATATTGGAGCTAGCTAGA
This sequence comes from Dipteronia sinensis, assembly GCA_033220585.1. Taxonomy (NCBI): domain Eukaryota; kingdom Viridiplantae; phylum Streptophyta; class Magnoliopsida; order Sapindales; family Sapindaceae; genus Dipteronia; species Dipteronia sinensis. The sequence continues at coordinate 71,084,227 of CM065639.1, read as the reverse complement.
GCATAGACTCTAAATTTCTTTATATTTTGTTCATGGCTAATCTAAACCTTTGTTATTATTGTTAAAGTTTTGATGGAATTTATGAGTTTGTTAACTATCAACTTTGGTTATCCTTCAAGTACTTATGCAAAATAAGAACACATCATGAAAACGCACTCAAAACCCTCAAAGAGAAATCACATAAATTAAGTTGGTACTAAGTAAAACAAATGTGCATGTATAGCATCATATGCTAATTAATACTAGTAGCTAGAGAATGTTTATATGGTTGTACTGATGGAAAACTACCAGGCATTTTTATTAAGCTTTTAAAAATAGTATACCATATCAATAATTCAATATTATGATAATTGTGTTATAATAGGAGATATCTAACATTTCAAATAAAATAAAAACAAAATTCCGTAAGACTTTCGGATCATAAGAAAAATAATAATAGCGTTTTTGGTCAATATTTTGAAATCTAACAAAGAATGCACCTATTGAGATCGAACAATACATACATGGTCAAATATTTTAGTCTCGTAACTGGAAATATTTATTACCACGACAACGAAAACAACCATATAGTTTCAAATTTGTACTAACAGGATTTTTATATAAATGTTTTTATTTTTTGTTAAAAAACAAAATCAAAACTTAAGAGGATTTTGGAAATGTTTCTTATTCAAATGGGCCTCAAGATGGGCTCTCATGGACAACACAAAAACATGTTTCTAACAAGGTATGAGAATCTGGGTTTTGTTTGTTTTGATGTTTTTTTTTTTTTTTTTTGTGGGTTTTGTTTGTTGCTATAGATAGTGAAGTATTTATTTTTATCGAATTTTTGTGGAAAATACTACTTCTGAGTATGATCGAGGAGTCAACACTTTCTCTCCTGAAGGAAGATTATTTCAGGTTGAATATGCTATCGAGGCCATCAAAGTAAGTACAAGTTTTTGCTTTCACCTGAATATATGCTCGTTTGTTGATTTTGTTTAAAGGAATGGTTTTCTTAATGTTACAATTGAGATTGATTTGTGGGGTTGGTTTGAATTGCTCAGCTGGGTTGGACTGCAATTGGGTTGAAGAGAAAGGAAGGTGCTGTGCTTGCTGTTGAGAAAAGGATCACCTCACCACTGCTGGTTTGTTCAATTCTGTTTCTGCTTTTCCTCTTTGTCTACTCAGTTTCTTATGCTTTTTAAGTTGTAATTTATGTTTAAATACCGGCATCATCTCGAATTTCAGCAAGTGCTGCACATTTTTTGTCATGTTTCTACCCTAATAATTTTTATGAACTAGAATTAATTTTGCATAGGTCATAATGTTTTGAGATTAAAATATTTAAAGGAATTGTATAAAGCATCAAGACCGAATGCTGTCGAGAAGTGAGAAGAGATCACGAGATATATATTTGATTCCATTAAAGTAGATTAGAGCAAATTCCCGAAGTAACTCAAGATAACATCAAATCTGTGTAACTTAAACATAAACTTCTGTAGTAACAATCATGAATATGAGCAACAAAATTTGCAAAAGATAATTTTGTATAAGTTTTGAATTGTGGTTTATCCATGCTTTTTATGTGATTACGTTTGCAATCAATGATGTAATTGATTGCAACTTCGTACTGGCTTCATGTCCTTCAATTTGTTTTTCTGGAGCCTAGTAGTGTTGAGAAAATTATGGAAATCGATGACCATATAGGATGTGCTATGAGTGGATTGATCGCCGATGCTCGTACACTTGTTGAGCATGCTGAGTGGAAATTCAGGTACTTGTTTCTTTGGTTGTTCACATCTGATGCTTGAATGCTTTTTAAACTAGCATTCCGGGAAATTCTGGTTGTTATGCTGAAATATGTTGTAGAACATAGCTCTTTTACTGATTTTTGAAATGCTTTTGTATAGAACCATAGATTCTCATACGGTGAGCCAATGACCATAGAATCTACAACACAAGCAGTGTGTGATTTGGCACTAACGTTTGGTGAAGGTGATGAAGAAGAATCCATGGTAATAACTGCTTACCTTGTCAACATATTGGGGTTATTTTCATTTCTTTGCTTATATTGCTCACTAGAATATTCAAGTTCAGCATCCATACAATTCATTTTCAGTTACGATCGTTTGGAGAACGCATGTGTTCCTGGTGCATATGCATCATTATTTTTTAATGTAACTGAGTTTCTTAGTATGTGATTTCAGATCATGGATATGTTATAATTATATCTGTTTCTTGAATATCTTTTGAAGTATCGCAATTTTTCTGGTTTGCAGTCACGGCCATTTGGAGTATCTCTCCTCATTGCTGGTTATGATGAGAATGGACCAAGCTTGTAAGTGTTAATTGATTTACATGTTCAGACTGCGTCACTCTTTAAATATACAAGTAGACAAGAATTATTGTTGCAATAATAGTTTAACATCCACGTGGATGTATTTCAATTTGACGGCAGGTTGGTATCATTGTTTTAAAAAACGTATTGAGGCGCCTCAATACTGTTTTGGCAAAAATCATGTTGAGGCGTAAGCCTCAATGGTGGGTACCGAGGCTTACACCTCAACCTTGTGAGGCGTACGCCTCACAACTACGCCTCAAAGGCATATTGAGGCGTACGCCTCAGATTCAGTAAGAAGAAAGTAGGAAGAAGATGAATAAGTAGAAGAAAGGAGGAAAACGAAAGAAGAAGAACGGAGAAGAAAGAAGAAATGGGCGTACCTATTAGAAGGACAATTGCGGCAGTAGCAGCAAAGAAAAGAATATAGTCAGAAGTCATAACAAAACCCTAATTTCTTTCTCTCTCTTTCTCTCTCTCTTTTTTAACTTTTTATTGATGGGCTGTCAAATTAGTCCTTTAAAAGACTTAAAATCCAACAAATTACAACTGAAATGGGTTTTAGGCCAAATGGGCCATTGGGTTTAAAACCATTCAATTGGTTTAAAACCATAAAATTCTTCTTTATTTTCTTTTTTTTTGTCTGATTTTTTTTACGCCTTGAGGCTTACCCCTCTCCTCGGTGGAAGAAAACGCCTCGATACTAAAAACATCTTTTAAAACATTTGTTGGTATTAGTACATATTCTCATTTCTGTTTCTGTACTACAACAATTATAATTTGAACAATTAACAATTAAGCTGATGATGGGAGCTGCTAGTGCTCTGGACTTGGACTAATAATTCATGAAGTGCTAGCTTTTGGGATGGTTCCTTTCAATGTTTATTTTATACAGTAGTTTCAGTCTCAATGATATGCTAAGTAGCCCTATTTTCCCCTCACTTGCTCTGAAACCTAGCCATTTTCGTAATTATACAGTCCAGACATCTTGAAGCAAATATGAAATATGTTTAACTCTTAGTTTGTTCATCTACCTTTTTCAACTTAGCAAATGTGTTAGCTAGAGTAAGCATTCTTTGTCTACATGTTGTTTGAGGTTTGTTTGGCTGTTCACTTGTTTATGCTGAAAGTTATATATCACGGTGCTTGCTTGGATTTTTGACCCAAAAATAAGTTTGGGTGATGCAGGTACTATACAGATCCATCTGGCACATTCTGGCAGTGCCATGCAGAAGCTATCGGTTCAGGTTCAGGAGGAGCAGACAGTTCTCTGCTGGAGCAATATAACAAGGTATTCCATAGCTTTGCAATTTTATGAGTTTGAAATGCTAAGCTGGTCAGCTGGCCCTTAAATAGTTTATTTTGTTCAGCAATATGGAAGTTTTCCTTTCTATACCAAGCGGGGAAATCCCATGGCTTTATGAACTGTCTGGTTTATCTTTAAATAGATGGTGACTACTTTTTTTCCATTTGGGTCTGAATTGGTGCTGGATTTGATTTGGTAATTTCTGCAGGAGTTAACTCTTCAAGAAGCAGAGACAATTACTCTATATCCATATTGAAGCGAGTTATGGAAGAAAAGGTATAAATTAATATTATCATAATCTAATGCAATTTTTTTTTTGTGTGTATATGTTTTCCATTGTTTTATTTGTTTATCATTTTAGTTCACTATTGAACGATGCTCCTGATATCAGGTGACGCCAAATAATGTTGATATGGCGAAGGTATCTCCATCATACCATCTGTATACCCCAGCCGAAGTGGAGGCTGTCATCAGTCGCCTATGAACATGAAGAGAATCTTTTCGAGAACTATCTTCCCGGCTTCAGTCTTGTTCCGGTTGCAATCAAAGCATGCTTTGTTGTTATTTTGTTAGGGGAGATAGTTAATACTTGTTTAAGATTGGGATTGTGTACCCTATAACTTCTGTTTTGTTGCTGAGCTAAGCTACTTATCATACTTGGGAGGGCATGAACCCTCTGTTTTGATGCTGAGTTGAACTAGTTTCCAAGTTGTTTAAATTGATTGCACCTAATCAAAGCCATGATTTTAGTCGGATTATGATTGTAGACTACAAAAGTTGGTGATATTTTCGCTCAGAAAACTCTCTCAAGCTCTAATTGACAATGGCTTCTTCTCTCGCTCGGCTCCTTTCTTCAAGCATTCTCCCCAGGTCTCTCCACTCAGCTGCAGCAGCTCCTTCCTCTCGCTTCTTCAACACCAATGCAGATGGTTTAACTGCACATTTTATTTTTAATTAATATATATGTATATTACAAATTTACAAATGTATATCATATGTCACTGTCCCTCTTCATCAAGAATTCAATTCAAATGTGTTAGTAAATTGTAGTAATGGGCTTGCAATGTAGTGTAGCTAGACATAGTAGTGGTTCAGAGTCTTCCTTACAAGTACATTGGACTCCAGTACAGGGCATGCAATTTCCAGTAGCAATGGCAAGTTAGTTAACTACGTACAACACCGTACATGCAATACACGTACTAGTACTTATATATGGTCTAAAACACAGATGGATCAACTTAATTTGTGTTTTAATTACATGCAATAATGTTCATGTGTTAATGAGCCGGCCTATTGAAATTGAATATAATATCCTCGATGGGCTTAGTTGCATGCAGGTTTTGAGACATGAATGAAAAACAATTGTGCAAAGTCATGATCCAGAGTATTTATGTACATGTGAAGTTCAAAGTGTACCATAACTGGTTGAATATACGCACCGAACAATATTAAGGGATTAACGACTCGTTTGGTGCGCGGGATATGATAAGACTATTTTCATTGGATTGGATTGGACTGTATTAGTGTTACGATGTGTTTAGTGCTATATGGGATATGATTAAAATGTTTTAAAATAAAATATTTTATTAATTATTAAAAGATATTTATATTTTAATTACATAAAAAATAAAATAAATTTAAAAGAGAAAAAACAAAGTATAAAGTAATGGGACTAATTAGTCCAACCAATATGGGATAAGTTGTTTGTATAGAATTAAATAATCACATCTCATACAAGCAACACACATTGGAAATGAGACTAAAATTAATCCTATCAAATATCATCTCATACACCAAATATGCCCTAAAAAGGAGATTATATAGTCAGGTATATTACAATATATTACACCTTCCATACAATGATTAAATATATTAATAAAATCATGTTATGTATGGATAGAGTTGATTGGTATTGCAATTCTTTTTATTGCTTGTCACAACTCACAAGTTTTGATGGGTTGAAAAACAATATCTATTTGATGTTATAAAAAGAATGAGGGAAACATTGTCTACTTTGTGTACAAGCCTACAAGGTCACTAAACTATGGGTAGATAATAGTTGTAAATGATGTGATTATGCGACTTAGCCTACAAGCTTAAGATGATAAAACCTGGTCAGCATCTCAGTGTTCATAACACAAACAAAGTATCAATTTACAAGCATTATGTGTCATATGTTTAATAATTATTGGTGCAGAATCTGTACATAAAGCGTAAGTTACTCTAATCAAACGTTACAAAATCGAATCTAATGTTAAAAAAATTTGCAGAATCTCACTCCTAGTCATATAGTTAAAATACTATACTTGGTGGTGAAGTAGCTAAGCATGGTTTTTCATGGCATAGACGATGCTTGAGTGTAGTTTCAAAGATGTTCAAATTGGGCTGATAAAAAGCAGCTGTTTGACAGACTTTGTTTGACTTGTGAATCCACCTCCACCAACACTGGTTATCACAATATACTAGTGTTCCTCTCACTTCCCCAAAAAAAGTATTAATATTGAAATCACGTGCCTAATCACATGACCTCTCTTGAATATATCACATAATTTTTGCCAAAACATATGGTCAGAGCTGCATTATGTAACAGTCAAACTCAAAGCACATGATCCTACTTCAAACCAGATCACAATTGGATTTTTACAGGTTTATATATAAACATATCAACAAAAAAACTTAAACCCACCTCCAGTTTTGAGATTGGAAGCCATTTTAGATTTTTAGGTCACTAAAGCAACTCAAAAAAACTTTCACTCAACACTGCACAACCCACAATGAAGGCACACTCAATAGCACTGGCTGCTGTTGTTGTTCTACTCTCACTAATTCTATCAACCTGCCTCAACAGAGCTCAAGCAGAGGGGAGACCAATTCCACAGCTAAGATCATCCTCCTCAGTGTCAACCATGGCTTCATCTTATCAAGCTTTCAAAGATCTACAAGCAGAAAAGAATCATCCTTTTAACAAGGTCGTCTCGAGCTTTCGAGGAATTCCACCAAGCACTTCAAATCCTATACAGAACAAGTAACTTCCCACAAAAAAAAAAAATAGTAGTTTCCATGCTTCTCTAGCATTAGACAGCTTTTCCATGATTGATTTTAGATAGTTTATGTCTCGAGTAGTGTTTGATCACATGTATTACTATATAATGCAATGAAAAAATCATATATATATATATATATATATATATATTTGGATGTCTGGAAAATCTTTGTTAGAAAGAGTTCAACTAGTTCAAAAAGAAAACAAAATTTCAACTTCATAAACCCCTCTCAACTCGACGAACAAGAAGACAACAAAATGGAACAAGAAAACATGCAACTCTCCACCTAAGTAACTGGTTACAACTTAAGTCAGGTCCTGTGTAAGTATAATCTTTCATGCTTTCAATTTCTTTGAAGACTTTGATGGCTTGTCCTTACTGTGTCGTTTCTTCACTTCTTTGTCAGCAGAGAGGAACTGTTTGGTTGCATTTTCTGCTCCTTTGCTAGATGCACCAGCATCCTCAGATAAACTTGGTCCTTTTTCTTTTTCGACTTCTTTTTTTTCCCTTTTGATACATCATCACCCATCTCTTGTTTGGTATGTTTCTCACTTCGCTGCTCTTCTTGTTCTGAGCGGCGCTTTGAGCCTGACAGGCTCATAGACTGGTGCTGCAGAACCGAGGCAATGATCAATCTCTTCCCTCATGGTTTTTATATTATTAGAGTTTGAAGCAGGCTTGGAAGAATCAGCAAGGAAAGTGTCCTTTTTGGATGAATTGGTTTCACTAGAGCCAAATGTGGCATAGAATTCTTTGTACGTTGATTGCTTTGAGCTTTGCCTCAACTTCCACTGATCAGGTCTGGCCGAAAATCTGTTTTAACAAAGCAAAGGCAATAGCATATAAAGATCAAAAACAACATGGAACATTAAAAAATTGCATCATATCCTAAGCAAACAGTAGTTTCTCATGTGTGTCTGTGTGATTATATGGGCATAGGCAGAGAATGAGAACCAGTTCTATGATAATCGTTGGTGCCAGTTAAATGAGATATAAGACAAGCAGATAGAATACTATCACTGTGTCATTTCACCCAGGGAGTAATGAACAAAGTAATTTTTAAAGTATGAGGACAAACACGATTTATCTAAGAAGAAAACACATTAAAGCTCAGTGAGACAAAGCAGTTTACATCATATAATATCTCACCCATCAATGTCTAATTTCCTTAAGAGAAAGCCCTGTTTCGTTTTGGATAGCTCAATTTGCACAGCTGATAACTCGGATGCTATGGCCTCTCTTAATGACAAACTACCAGCAGTAAAGCATTTTTCCACAGTAAACGAACCGGATGAGTGCATCGAAAGCTCTCCAAAATGTCCTCGTAACCTTCAGAGTAATCAAAATACAATGAAATGGTAATAGTAATACAGTAGCAAATTAAAGTTAAAATTGCTTCTAAACAAGATTTTCATGTTAGTTAGCATTTATATTCTTCACTTCTTCATGTTGGATGTACTCTACAATCTACATCCAACTTTTGACAAGCAATCTTTGTTAGTTAGCAAGGAAAGGAAGTGTAAAACATACAACGGATGTTAAGAAGACAGGTTTGAACTAGACGAATAACTAATGATAGAAACACCGGAAAGAGATTGCTAGTGTTACCTTATGCATGATTTATGTATAGAGATATTTGAACAAGTTTACAATTGGCAGTAGTATTTTACAATACTTTATGCTCTTTTACCATTTTGACAATATCAAGTTTTCTTTGATGCCAAAGTTGTTTTCTATAAACTTCGTCACTAAAATGGAGTTCAGAAATGGTTTTATATAAGCATAGATAAGAACTTCTAAAAGAAATACAACTGCCAAATAAAGTAACTTGACATACTTCACAACTAATCGGTGTTTCTGCTTTCCAGAAGCATTTGAACTAAGAAAGGCTTCAATTACACGTGCTCCTCCTGCATCTTTTGCTGTTTCAAAGACATGGTCAGCTTCCATGGATGTAATACTGGTAATGAAAGGCTGTATATGTTCCTGGAAAACAGAAACACAAGATAAGACATTTTAATGTAAGAAATCACACATACACATAGCTGACAAGCTGAAGACACCAGAATACAGCTAATGGGGGCTGTAATAAATAAGATGTTCCAGAAGATAATTGTCCACTGTACATATTTAAACAAGTATGACAGTCCTAAGCATTTGATATTTTACTTTCAGGAGATCAACTGTGTAATTTTGAAATCAATAAATCAAATTTGGCCATATTGAGTAGCTGATGGCCTGATGCCCAACAATTTTGTGTATTTCTACACTAAACTTTAGCCTACACTATTAGTATTATCATGTAAATTGCCTGTTGAAGCCCTCGATATTACTCATGAGTCATGACAAAGAAGTGAAGAACAGTTCGGTTCTGTGAATCTGAGCACAACAGGCTGACAAACTATATAGTCACATCAGAAGTTGGCAAACAGAAAATGACCAGAGTCACATCACAATATTTATCTTATGATTCAAGTGGCAAGAATCAGAATAAATCATCAGACCACAGTAGGAATCCAACAGGACTGCATAAGACGGGAGAAATTGGAAGGAAAACCCTACAACTGACAACTTCCAGTAAGATCCATTGCTCATCCCACAACGTATTAACAGCTCAAATGATTATTTTTATGAAAATTAAAATAATGTACTCACAAACTCTCTCTCCTTTGAGCACTCGGGAATAAGAAAATAAAAGGTAAAAAATCGCTGGAACTAGATTAACCTCAGTATGGAAGAGTCAAAACTATTAGCAACCGATGCAATACCAAGATAAAATCAAGTTATAACAAAAAACAAAGAAAATTGAAGATAAGAAACATGAAAGGAAAAAGCGGCATACACTTTGAAATCTAAAAACTGCCTGCAGAATCAGAGAACCTATGACATGCATCTTAACACCATTTGGCCAATTCCAATTTGATCTATCTCCTCCACAGCTAAAGTAACTCTCAAGAAATAGTATCCGCGGAACAATGCATCTCGCAGATTCATTTGTTGAACATACTGCAGCAGAAAGAGCCTGACAACACTGCCAGATGAGTAGCAATAACATAATCATGGTTAGAATGACGATTTAAACTTACATAAAGAAGGTTCATTGTCAGGCAACTATATTTTCCTGATCTATATTAACAACAATATTAAAAATAAGATTTGCAACTCCATTGTTGTTAAGCTATTCTGGAATTTTAAACATATAGACATGTGTATAAAAATAGCAAACATAAAAGAAAATGAGTATAAGAAAATAAACCTTACGCTCATGGGTGTGGAGCCTCTGATTTGCGGCAATCAGAGCAGCAATAACTCCTGCCCTCCCCATTTCAAAAAGTTCCCTAAATTTTGCACCAAGTTCTTCCCAGATCAGCACCATCTAGTAGGCCAAAAGAGGAAAATGAGGATTACATAGAAATTCAAAACACCTCTACTTGGCAAAATATATAGAATGAAAAGGTAAAGGTAGCTAAAATAGTAGAACAAGGTTTAGTAAGAAAATCAATTTAAGTAGTTTAAGTGGAGTAGGGATTAAAAACGAAAAACTAAGGCTTTTATGAGGAAGTATAAGAAAAAAAAATTCATCTTAAATACGTAAAGAGTACAAGATAGATTATTTATAAAAGACGTACTTGATCTTGATTTCTTGCATGGGAAATTAAGGCTTGAATGACAAAATTTGCACAATGATGTGTTGAGAGCTTGAACAACGCATTTTTAAAAACTTTTGTGAACATCTCATTATACAAACTCTCAGGAGCCACTTCCAGAATTACCTGCAAATTGAAAAAAATAAAAATAAAATAAGAATGTTTACAAGTACTATATGATAATGGATAATATAGTTGTATCTCATTGACAAGTTGCTAACCTCCATTAAATGGCTAAATGCAGTTTCCTTCGTCAATTCCAAAACATCACCAACAACAGTCATCTCTATAAGGTTCCCTTCCCCTACATTCTCTTTGCTGCAGCCAAGAAGGGTTGGAATTATCTTCAACAACTCCTGATCATGCCCCACTAATAGCTTCAGAGCCGTCTGCCAAGAAAATAAAATGTCAATGACACTATAGTTCAAAAAAAAATCTTAAGTCAAATAATTAAAGCAGTATTAGAATAAATGACGAGGTAATTAAAAGAATTTAGGACTTATTAAAGACAATCAATTGGAAACATGCCTGCAAAACCAAACTGCTATACTGATCAGTTTGCAGCATCTTAATGTCATTTTTGGAACATCTTAACATTTCCGATATAAGAGACTTCAATAAATCTGGAAATGCTGGGTGGGAATAAGGTGTATCGTTTCTATCTGATCGAGGTGCATTTAAATTCAACCGTTCCGCTAAAATTATCGATGGTTTTGCACGATGAAACCCTGAGGAGTCCAATGGCACTCCTTTACAAACACATAGAAGACTCCGAAGAACATGAGATCCATAGCAGTTACACATCAAATCAACAGGGTTGTCCACAATCACCTGAAAAGAATTTAAAAAAATTAGAAGAGTGCTAAGCAGAAGCCTACTGCAATAGTGCATGACACACAAAAGACATCAATGAAGTTTCATTGCAAAACTTAAACCCAAAATCATATTGATAAGAAATCAAATACTTGTACCTTGCATATCATAGTTAGAGTTTCTTCAACAACAGAATAAGCCTGTTCATCTTGAAGATGCATAGCTAAAGACTTGAGAGCTGATTCGGCCACATGAGAACCGGATCTATCCATAGCAATAGCAGGAAAGACCTCTGCACAGCCTCGGAGAAAACCACAAAGGTGGTCCACATCACAGCCCTCAAGAAGCATCTGCAATGTGTGACTAATAATATAATCCGTTGCAAGTTCAAATTCTTTCCCTCTAGTTTCCTCAAGGGCACTTCGACATAAAACTGATCGCTCCTCCAGTTCAACCTCATTGCTTTCAAAAAGATTTGCAATCTCCGAAAAGTATTTTACTAATTCAGGGTCAACCTGTTTCCTGAAAAGATCATTCAAGTTTCATACATGCTCATATCAGCCACCGTCCAAAATGGTTACTAACCAAAAGTTAAATAAATATGAAGTAAGCAGCTATTCTTCACTCTCAAAACCTTAGCAATCATCAGAGAAAAACGATAAATATCATCACCAATTAAGTTAACAAATTGCTTTACCTTACAACTGATGTTTGTGGCTCTGATGCATTGTGATGCTGCCAAGATTTTCTGCCTTTCATAGTTCCATCAATTCCAGCCCCAGATACATATTTGTTAGAATTATCACCATCAAAACCAAAACTCTCTTTCTTAGCCTTCCTGCCCATGCCCTTTTTGTTTCTACCATGTTTATATGATTGATTATCCTCACCCATCAAGCTATCCTCCACCAAATTACGGGTTCTAAATCTTTCAGATGGTAAACCTTTCAAACCAATGGCAACAATGCACACCCAGCAAGCAACACTTTTTCTAGTTCAAACCTTCAAGTTGATAATAAACATGTGTCATCAAATATCCCAATAAAAGCATTAAAAATAGGAAACCTAAGCAAATGTAAGCATAGTATCCATGATAAACTCATAATCATTAACTTTTTTTAAGCAACCAATATATTATGCCTTTGACAGAATGACTGGATTGAAACTGAAAACCACCAAAGACTATGACTTTATACAATACCATTCTATCTAAAACAACATAAAAGCTAAAGATAACAATAGCAAACTTTTCAAGTAAGAAATTTTTTAAATCATTTCAATCTTCAAGAACATAGAGCAATTAAAACCTCATTCAGTACAACATAATACATTCAAATGAATTGGGTCAATTCATCAAACCAGTTGACTCACCAGAAAATCCAGCCAGTGGTGGACCAGCAGCAAGCCGCGGCCAAACAGCGGGCGTAGAACAACCAGACAGTCAGCGAGCGGCGAAAAACGGCGAGCGGCGAGCGACGGCGAGAGCTGCGCGATGAAGAGCTGTTGAATTCGAAGCAAAATCAGTCCTTTGCCGCTGCTTCAGAGTTCCAAGTTGAGAAAAACCTAAAGCGCGAAAAAACAAGAGACAAGTAGTCACTCGTTTTGCTTCCTCTTCAAAACGGTGACGTTTAGTGTTGGGATAGATACTAAACGTCACCGTTTTGAAAATGACTAGTACTATTCAGCCCCCAGTAATTCTCTAAACACAGCTCACTTCCCAAAAATTAACTTAAAAATGCCCCACTTTGTTAATTAATTCTTTTTCAAATGGATATTTGTGAATAAGAATTAAATGTATTTATAATTTTTTTTATCAATAATGATAAAATAGTTCTTAAAATAAATTATATATGTGTACAATACAAGAGTTCTATAGGCAAAAGAATTGTCTTTTTTAATTAATTTTAATAAATAGATAAATAAACTATATAGTTTGTAATTTTATAAAGAACAATTGTTGTGGGGAAACCCAAGCCTATTTTGCAACTTAAATTTAAAATAAAATAAAATAAAATAAAGAATCGTTAATTTTTCATTATTAAATTATGGGCAAATTACACTGAACCCCTTGAGGTTTGGACAAGTTACATTTAGATGGATAAGTTTCTTTATTATACACTAACACCCCAAAGATTTAAATTTGACTTTAAAAATACCTAAAATACCCCTAGTTATATTATTTTACACTTTATTTTTTTTACCTTTTAATCAAACACTTTATAAACTTTAATAAAATAAAAAAAATTAAATAAAAGATAGGATTCATTAAATAAATAAATAGTTTAAAAAAACAAATAGTTTTAAAAATTAAATAAATAAATCGTATTAAAAAATTAAATATATAAATATTTTTTAAAAAATTAAGTAAATAAATAATTGAAACATTAAATAAAAAAAGTCTTAAAAAATCAAATAAATAAATATTTTTAAATAAATAAATAGTTTAAAAAATGAGTGAAAAAAATTAAAAAAATTAATTTTTTTAAGAATATCTATTAATAGGGACAATATAAGCTCTAAATATCTAAAGAGTGTTGGGAACCTTGAAGCTTCTCTCACCATCATCTTTACAGTAAAAATTTAGATATTTAGAGTTTTTCTTTTCCGTATTAATGAATACCCTTAAAAAATTAATGTTTTTAAGTTTTTCACTTATTTATTTATATTTTAAATTTTTTTTTTAACTAATTATTTATTTTATTTTTTAAAACTATTCATTTATTTATTTGTTTTTAAATTGTTTATTTATTCAAAATATTTATTTATTTAATTAATTAAAACAAAACTATTTATTTATTTAAACCATTTATTTATTTAATGAATCATATCTTTTATTTAATTTTTTTATTTTATTAAAGTTTATAAAGTGTTTGATTAAAAGGTAAAAAAAATAAAGTGTAAAATAATATAACTAAGGGCATTTTAGGTATTTTTAAAGTCAAATTTAAATTTTGGGGGTGTTAGTGTATAATAAAGAAACTTATCTATCTAAGTATAACTTGTCCAAACTTTAAGGGGTTCAGTGTAATTTGCCCTTAAATTATTTGCATGTTTTCTTTTAAGGAAGCTTCATCATTTGTTATCTTGTTGCTTTTAACATCATAAATATTATTAATTAAAGTGAAACATGGTGGAAATCATCATTAGTATTTTTTTTGAAGATTAATACTTACGGATCCTTACTCCAACCCAAATAATATGAGAAGTAATTTGTTATTTTTGTGCTAATTTTTTAGGTTATCTAACATTAATATATTTTTTTAATGTGATATAATAAGAGGACATATTTCATAATTTTAATTATCACTATATTAAATAGCTACTTCAAATAAATGTATAAAAATGATATTGTATTTAATCATTTAATCACTTGCTATTTTGCAACATTCTGCCATTCATTCAAAATTTATGATTTATTAAGCAAATGAAACCTAGTGGAAATGGTGATAAATGTCACTTTTTTGGAGGTGTGTTGCACCAACGTCACTGCTTTAATAAGTTATGTTTAAAAGGCACCTATTATGGTGAACTACCAAAATTGCCCTTAAATAATCAATTTTTTATTCTGTTTGTACTTCTATCTCCACGCTTCAAACAATGAACTCAGTAACTCCTCTCTCTCTCTCTCTACAATAAACTTGTCTGAAAATTGAGTTGGTAAAATTTATGTATAAGATGATGAAGATCTGGGTCCAAGACTTTTAACACTGTGTCTGAGCCTTTTGTAAAACTATCCGAGCCTTTTAAATTGTTGTCCGAGCTTTTTTCAAGGATATTAGTTTTGTCAATTTTGAATCTCCAAACATTTTTAATAAGTCTTCGAGCTTTTTCATAGCTTTTTCCTAGCTTTTTCTTAAACTGCCCGAGTTTTTTCATGAATTGCCCTGCTCGAGCTTTTTGGATATGGCTCCGAGCTTTTTCATAAAAGCTCCGAGCTTTTTCATAAAAGCTCCGAGCTTTTTCATCCGAGCGTTTTCATAAAAGCTCCGAGCTTTTTCATCCGAGCTTTTTCATAAAAGCCCCGAGCTTTTTCATGAACTGTCCGAGATTTTTCATGAATTGTTCTGCCCGAGCTTTTTCCGAGCTTTTTCATAAAAGCTCCGAGCTTTTTCATCCGAGCGTTTTCATAAAAGCTCCGAGTTTTTTCATCCGAGCTTTTTCATAAAAGCCCCGAGCTTTTTTATAAAAGCTCCGAGCTTTTTCCGAGCTTTTTCATAAAAGCTCCGAGCTTTTTCATCCGAGCGTTTTCATAAAAGCTCCGAGCTTTTTCATAAAAGCTCCGAGCTTTTTCATAAAAGCTCCGAGCTTTTTCATCCGAGCTTTTTCATAAAAGCCCCGAGCTTTTTCATAACAGCTCCGAGCTTTTTCATAACAGCTCCGAGCTTTTTCATCCGAGCTTTTTCATGAATTGCTCTGCCCGGGCCTTTTGCATAATGCTCCGAGCTTTTTTCGAGCTTTTTCATAAAAGCTCCGAGTTTTTTTATGAACTAAAAAAAAAAGTTATTTCGAGCTCGACCCCCGAATGCGTCTACATAGCGCCACTCTGTCACCGTTCAAGTGATTGCCTGAGTTTCAACCGGACTTTCTCTCTCTACTTCACAACTTTATCACTGTAAACTGAATAAAAGAAAGCTGATGTGGAACAACAATTGGGGGTATTTTTGTCCGTTCACCATAATAGGTGCCTTTTAAACATAAGTTATTAAAGCAGTGACATTGTTGAAATACCACCTCCAAAAAGTGCTATTTATTTTTTGAGCCCATGAAACCTACCCAAATAACTTCTCTAAATGTTTGTTTTATATCGTTTCAAAAAAAAATTGTTTGTTTTATATCTTAATCAAAACTATACCAAAGTAAATATGGTTTGGTTTTATTTGTCGCTAAAAGAATGTGACAAATCTGAAGGGTTTTAAATTGTACATAAAACTCTTTTCTTGAAAGATTTTATTTGCTTGCACTCAATGAGTCTATAGTAATCTTTTTAGTCAATACTACCAATTTTTTTATAAAAAAGATGGAAATGAAAAATGATATATATATATATATATATAAAAACCTGTTTATCAATATTTGGATTAAGGGATGTTGTTTAAATGGTGGGTCAGAAGAGAGATTACAAACATTCCTTAGATTTTGATCACAACACTAACAAACAGGTTTATATATAACCTTATATAAGAGAGTATGCACCTTAAAAGATATATATATATATAGAATAATTCTCATATCAGGGCCGTCAGAGTTTTATTATATCAGGATCTTCAACCACAATCATATATTCATAGTGGGTCCACTGTCCACTTTAATAAATACTCACACTCATACCCAATGTGTGGCTGTGGTTGGATGTCCTTACCTTCTTATACCAGGACGGTCCTTACGAGAGAACCACCGTGTTTATATATATATATATATATATATATATATATATAATTTATAAATAGTTTATTAAATACATTCTATTTATAGAATCTCAAAGCTCTTTACTTATATTGGTATCCAATGCAAATTGATGCGATAGAAATTAAGGACCACATGATAATACTTTTATAGCTATATTTTTATATATAAATTATTACAGTGTGAGATTCTATACGTTTTTTTCATTCAGAATCTAAGATTATTTGATCTTATAATTATTTGTAGGGTCGGACTATATCAACTTAAATTTTTGACATAATTTGTTGACCTCAATCTCTCAACCATTGAATTAAAGAGTATGATAAGCACATGAGTTATTGAGAAAAAATTAAGTCATAAATTTAAGTCAATATAATCAACCCTTATTTTTATAGTAATTATCATCTCTAATGATAATCTAGCTAGGATATCATACGAAGAATTGTGTTGGATTGAACCTGAAACATACAATATATATTTTTTTTAATATATACGTTGACTTTAAGTACCCACCCTCGAAAATTCAACCACATAATATCCATCAACATACCCTATCCTTAAGAAGGCAAGATATCCATAACTTAGCATGGAATACAAACACAACATTTTCTCATATTTCCCTAAGTCTACAAACAATCGCTTACAAAGATTCTTACCGACTTGAGTAGAATCGGACCCATTAACAAATGTGAAAAGATCAGGTAACAAGCAACCATGACTCTGCAGCCTAGTAATGAGCTTCTTCACAAATGGTATAAGTAATTCGGTAGCAAATTAAAGTTAAAATTGCTTATAAACAATATTTTTCATGTTAGTTGGCATTAATGTTCTTCATCTTGGACATTTACTCCACATCCAACTTTTGACAAGCAATTTAAAGTATTTTACAATACTTTGTGATCTTTTACCATTTTCACATAAGCAATTTAAAGTTTTCTTTTATGCAATTATGCCAAATGGATTTTAGTATTTTCAAAATGTTGCATATGCAGGGAAGCAACCGGTGAAGAACAAATCTACCATCTTTACAATCATTAGGCGGAATAGAGGAATTCAGTTTCAATACCATGTTCTTTATAATTATATTATCTCGAGCAAAGTCCTTTAACAATGAGTATAGATTCTGAGAAGGGTATCCATTCTGCAACAGATCATTAAAGACCATCTAATTCAAATATGAGCATACATTCGTTGATATTATCTTCAGTAAATTATCCTTTAGTGTCATAACCTTCAAAAAATTGTTAACTCATTACCATAGTCAAGACTTCAAATTCACCATAGTCAAGACATATACGAACAATTGATTCGTTCACAATGGGGAATCATATATTGCAAGTGATATTTACAACATATAAACCACATGAAAAAGACCAGACATCCATACCTTCATCTTCCCTTTATGAAGGTACTTAAGCAAAAAGTAATTCACTCTACTAAGCTCCGGGTACAAGTAAGAAATATGTTGTTCCACTTTTTTCTTAGATCATTCTTTGTTAACAAAAGTAAAACATCTTTGGAAAAGCTAACCGTCCTCTTCAAGCTTACTGATTTCATTCTCAATAAACGTGTACTAAGACAATCAAAGAAAAATGAGTTAACAATTAATATTAAAAATAAATATATACGAAAAAAACAATATTTTTTACCTTTTTCATATTATTCCAGTATATTTTGTTAAAACTGAACAAAAGACCACCAACATTACACAGAAAATTCTGCATTTCAAAATTCAAAGTCAAAATGAAGAACAAATTTATTGAAAGACAAAAAAAAAACAACACAAAAAATGAAAAAAATTATCAATTTGTTTATAACATTCCCGACTACATCAACAAACATCTCGTCGGGGTTAAGAACCTGCATGGAAAGCAATCGGTGAAGAACAAATCTACCATCTTTACATTCACCAGGCGGAACAGAGGAATCCCATTTCAATATCATGTTCTTTATAATCAACTCATCTCGAGCAAAGTCCTTCCACAACGAGTACATATTCTGAGAATGGTACCCATTCTACAACGGATCGTTAATAACCATCTGATACAGAGATGAGCATCCATTCGTTGACATTACCTTCAACAAATTGTTAATTCATTACCATAGTCAAGACTTCAAATTCACCATAGTCAAGACATATACGAACAATTGATTCGTTCACAATGGGGAATCACCTATTACAAATGATATTTACAACATATAAACCAAATGAAGAAGACCCGACATCTATACCTCGATCTTCCGTATATGAGGGTACTTAAGCAAAAAGTAATCCACTCCACTAAACTCCGGGCACAAGTAAGAGATATGTTGTTCCACTTTTTTCTTAGATCTTTATTCGTCAACAAAAATAAAACATCTTTGCAAAAGTTGACCGTCCTCTTCAAGTTTCTTAATTTCATCTTCAATAAATGTGTCATAAGACAATAAAAAAAATTAGTTAACAATTAATAATAAAAATAAATATATAAGAAAAAAATAATATTCCTTACCCTTTTCATATTATTCCAATATCTTTTGACAAAACTGAACAAAAGACCTTCAACATTATACAGAGAAGTTTGCATTTAAAATTCAAATTAAAAGATATGTTGTTCAACTTTTTTCTTAGACCCTTCTTCGTCAACAAAAATAAAACATCTTTACAAACGTTGACCGTCATCTTCAAGCTTCTTAATTTAATCCTCAATAAACATGTCCTGAGAAAATAAAAAAAATGAGTTAATAGTTAATATTAAAAATAAATATATATGAAAAAAAACTATATTCTTTACCATTTTCATATTATTCCAATATCTTTTGTCAAAACTGAACAAAAGACCTTCAACATTATACAGAGAAGTTTGCATTTCAAAATTCAAAGTCAAAACAACAAACTTAAAGAATAAATTTATTGAAATGTAAAAAAACAACACAAAAAATAAAAATTAGATTACCAATTTTTTTATAACATTCCTGACTCTATCAACAGACATCTCATCGGGCTTAAGAACTTGCATGAGAAGCAACCGGTGAAGAACAAATCTACCATTTTTACATTCACCAGGCGAAACAGAGGAATCCCGTTTCAACACCATGTTCTTTAGAATCATCTCATCTCGAGCAAAGTCCTTCAACAACGAGTACAGATTCTGAGAAGGGTACTCATTCTAAAACAGATCGTTAATGACCATCTGATTCAGAGATGAGCATCCATTCGTTGACATTACTTTTAACAATTTATCCTTTATCGTCATAAACATCAAAAAATTGTTAATTCATTACCATAGTCAAGACTTCAAATTCACCATAGTCAAGACATATACGAACAATTGATTCGTTCACAATAGGGAATCACCAATTGCAAATGATATTTACAACATATAAACCACATGAAGAAGACCCGACATTTATACCTCAATCTTCCGTATATGAGGGTACTTAAGCAAAAAGTAATCCACTCCACTAAACTCCGGGTACAAGTAAGAGATATGTTGTTCCACTTTTTTCTTAGATCTTTATTCGTCAACAAAAATAAAACATCTTTGCAAAAGTTGACCGTCCTCTTCAAGCTTCTTAATTTCATCCTCAATAAACGTGTCCTAAGACAATAAAAAAATGAGTTAACAATTAATATTAAAAATAAATATATACGAAAAAAAACAATATTCCTTACCCTTTTCATGTTATTCCAATATCTTTTGTCAAAACTGAACAAAAAACCTTCAACATTATACAGAGAAGTTTGCATTTCAAAATTCAAATTAAGAGATATGTTGTTCCACTTTTTTCTTAGATCCTTCTTCGTCAACAAAAATAAAACATCTTTGCAAAAGTTGACCGTCCTCTTCAAGCATCTTAATTTCATCATCAATAAACGTGTCCTAAGACAATAAAAAAATGAGTTAACAATTAATATTAAAAATAAATATATAAGAAAAAACACAATATTCCTTACTCCTCGATAAACGTGTCATAAAACAATCAAAGAAAAATGAATTAATAATTAATATTAAAAATAAATATATACGAAAAAAATAATATTCCTTACCCTTTTCATATTATTCCAATATCTTTTTTCAAAACTGAACAAAAGACTTTCAACATTATATAGAGAAGTTTGCATTTCAAAATTCAAAGTCAAAACAACAAACTTAAAGAACCAATTTATTGAAAGGCAAAAAAACAACACAAAAAATGAAAAAGAATTACCAATTTGTTTATAACATTTCTGACTCCATCAACAGACATCTCGTCGGGCTTAAGAACTTGTATGGGAAACAATCGGTGAAGAACAAATCTACCATCTTTACATTCACCAGGCGGAATAGAGGAATCCCGTTTCAACACCATGTTCTTTAGAATCATCTCATCTCGAGCAAAGTCCTTCAACAATGTGTACAGATTTTGAGAAAAATACTCATTCTGCAACAGATCGTTAATGACCATCTGATTCAGAGATAAACATTCATTCATTGACATTACCTTCAGCAAATTATCCTTTAGCGCCATAACCTTCAAAAAATTGTTAACTCATTACCATTGTCCAGACATATACGAACAATTGATTCTTTCACTGTGGGGAAGTACCTATTGCAATTGATATTCACAACATATAAACCACATGAAGAAGACCCGACATTTATACCGATTATACACTTATTTAAAGTTCTTGCAATTTCGTACAATGCAATTGGCCTGATATACTTCATAGGGACTTTGAAGTTGAAGATTGGAAAGATTAAGCATGTTTAAACATGTAAGAATCTTAATTTGACAACTAAAAATAATAGTTAGCAGCGAGAAATTTGACTAAATTTACAACAACAAAAAAAACACACTAAAATATGCTATAAACTACAACAAAATGAAATCTAGTATTGGATACAAAAAAGAACAAAATTTCAAATTAATAGCAGAAATGAAAATTAATGCATTTAGTGATGGCAGTATTCCCCGTGGAGCCCGGGCCCCATAGCCCCCCCGATTGGGGCGGGTATGAGGGATAATATTCGGGGACGGAGACTGGGACGGGAATGGGGACAAAGTCTTGTCCCCGAAAGTGAAGCGGGGCCGGGACGGGGGAAGCACTTATATATTTATAATATAATATACAATATTCAGATTTTTAAAATCATTTAATATTATTTTTTAAAACATAAATAGTTTTTTTTTAACTAAAAAAAATTATTCACCTCCCGACTATGTTTACGTATGTTTATATTCTAAACTTTAGAAGGTGGTTGTTTCATGGAATCTTTGATGGGGAATGGGGCGGGTATGGAGAAGGCACCTCTAATGGGGAATCCTCGACCCCGACCCCGGCCCCACTTCTCTTAATGTGGGGATGGGGACCGGGATGTGGACGATTTTTAGAGGTGGGGATATGGATGAAAAAACATTCCCCGTCCCCGACCCGCCCCGTTGCCATCTCTAAATGCATTTTTATCTCACGAAGGCAATATCAGAAGAAAACTCAACTATGGAACTGAAAGCATCACAATTAGTGACCCATAATAGATTAATGCATATTCAATATGGTGCATATGCAGGACTCGAAATGGATTAATGATTAAAATATTCAACAAAACAAACTTACAATAGCATTTAAAATACTAGTCATCTGATGATCTGACATTCGATGGGGATGCAAGACTTCAAATTCACCATAGTGAAGACATACAAGCATATGATTCTTTCGTAATGGAGAGTCACCTATTGCAATTGATATATTTACAACATATAAACCACATGAAGAAGATCCGGCATTTATGCCGATCGTACACTTATTTAAAGTTCTTGCAATGTCATACAACGCAAATGAACTGATATATTTCTTAGGGACCGTAAAGTTGGGGATTGAAAAGATTAAGCATGTTTAAACATGTAGGTATCTTAATTTGACAACTACAAATAATAGTTAACTGCAACAAATTTGACTAAATTTATATATAAAAAAACACTAAAATATGCTATAAATTACAACAAAAGGAACTATAGTGTTGGATACAAATTGAGAACAATTTTTCAAATTAGCAGCATAAATGAAAATTAATGTATTTTTATCTCAACGAAAGCAACTATCAAAAGGAACCGAAAGCATCACAATTAGTGACCTGCAATGGATTAAAGCATGTTAAATATAATGCATATGCAGGACTTGAAATGGATTAAAGATTAAAATATTCAAAAAAAAAAACTTACGATAGTATTTAAAATATTAGTCATCTGATAGTCTGACATTTGATGGGATTAAAGATTTCAAATTCATCATCGTCATGATATATACGAAAAATTGATTATTTCAATATGGGGAAACACCTATTTCAATTGATATTAACAACACATAAACCACATGAAGAAGATCTATCATCTATGCCGATCAGACACTTATTTAAAGTTCTTGCAATGTCATACCATGCAATTGGTCCGATGATATACTTCATAGGGACTGTAAAGTTCATATTTGAACATGTAAATATCTTAATTTGACAACTAAAAATAATAGTTAACTGCAAGAAATTTACTAAAATATGCTATAAATTACAACAAAAGAAACTCTAGTGCTGGATACAAATTAAGAATGACAAATTTTCAAATTAGCAGAAGAAGAAATGTTTTGTTCAATTTTTTGAAGCAATCTAGCCATCCAAAAACTCTTAACTGCATCAAGAAATTTCTTGCTATCATACTCAAGAAGAAGCAGTTGCATGCAAGAGTTGTGAATAATCTTAAAGAGATGCCACCACATATACGGTAGCCTAGAATTAGACTATATCAACTTAAGTTTTTTATTTCAATATCTCAACCATTAGATTAAAGAGTACAATGAGTGATTGAGATATTGAAGTTAAAAAATTAAATAAGAAATTTAAGTTGATATAGTCTTACCACTATTTTATTTCAATTATCATATCTAATACCATATGAATATATGTGCGGGATAGAACATAAAACATATTACATATTATCTATATATATATATATATATATATTAATATATACAGACATACAGTTGCTCCATATAATGTTCAACTTTTGTTAAAGCTATATATGCTTTCAATGATATCAATCAAAACAAAACTCCCCGATGACTAAAAGATCAGTATATATTGTACATTAATATATATAAGTTTTTACAGAGATAATTAAATTAACCTATATATTGTTATTCAGTGAGTTGCAACGTGCTGCTTGTCAGAGGATCCATCATCCATGCATCGATTAGTTTGTAGAATTTCATAATAAAAACACGCATACATGTCCTAATAATGTCCACGTGATGCTTTTTGTTTAAATCTGGATATCTACACTCGAGACAATTGGTTTTTTATTTATTTATAATTTTGACAACTAATCCTTCCTGTAATATAGACAAAAAAACTGATGTTACAATTTAGACAATTGTTCTGCCGATCAATGTGAATTTCCAGACGAGTAAAATATAATAATGTAAAGTAAAACCAAATGAAATTAAAGAAATTAAGAACACAATGAATGAAGACATATTAGGTAAAAGTTTTGTTCGCTGTTGCAAGTTGGCTGGCAATGCATGCTTGAAAGTTGAATGCTTACTCATAAAAGGATAATTTTTTATTTTATGTGACTTCAAAAGCCTTTTTGCAAGTTGTACCGTTATCAATTTATCATGTCATAAGCTTTGCTATATTTTATTATAAAAATGGAACATGCAATCGATAAAGATAAGAGTAACCACCAATCATGTGGGGTACATTACAATTTCATGAAATTGAAAATTCAGAAAAAAAAAAATCCAACAAAATATTCTTGTAGGTAGCTAGCTCTTCATGATATTTTCTCAAGAAAAAGAAAAGATTCAAAGAACTCATCTCCAATTTTTCAAACACAAACAAGAAACTCTTCCTAGCTCTTATTGCAACTTAATTTACTTCTAGTATCCACCGTGATCGGCATTGTTGCCAGAGTTCACTCCAGGAAAAAACTCCGACGACAAGGAATCCTCCACTGCTTCTCACGTGATCCTCAAAACCTCTTGTGACAACACAAGATATATATCCTGATTTGTGTGCTACTCATCCATAGCAAACGCCTCCAGAGCCGTGAAAAAGGTGACAAGCCAAAAGGATGTGATTGAGCTGTCCTTGAACCTCACCACCACCGCTGTTGAACACAAGCTTTTGAAGACCATAGATTTGAGTCATTTGACCAAGAGAGAGAAAACAGCCTTGCATGATTGTCTAGAGACAATAGACGAGACACTAGATGAGTTACACAAGGCTGTGGAGACTGGAGAGGATCTCCATGAGTACCCTAACAATAAAACACTAACACAACATGCAGATGATCACATTTGTTACCACCAAAGACTAATATGACTAAATACAATACCAATATTCTATCTAAAACAACATAAAAGCTAAAGATAACAATAGCAAACTTTTCAAGTAATATATTTTTTAAATCATTTCAATCTTCAAGAAGATATATAGAGTGTGTCCATTCCCATTAAGAACAAAGGAAACAATAATTAAAAATCATTCACATTAATTTGTTATTTTGCAACTTGAAGACAACTAAAGCAATAATAACTTCATTGATTTCAATAGCTAATAAGAGAACGGATATATTATATTTTAATTATCACTAAATTAAATAGCTAATGTATCAAAATGATATTGTATTTAATAATATAATCACTACTAGAGCAATATTGTGTGATTCATTGGGAGGTTATGATTTATTAAACAAATAAAACCTACACGAGTGACTACTCTAAATGTATGTTTTATATCTTAATCAAAACTAAACTGAAGTAATACGGTTTGGTTTTATTTATTGATATTTGTGTTTATAAAGATTTTATTTAATCCCACTTAACCGGGTTTGTTAATGTGTCTATAGTAAATTTTCTTAGGATACAACAAAACGAAAATTTCATATTTATTAATTATTTTATATTGAAAACATTTCTCTTGATTGATTGAAACATTTCATTGATCTCTTTAGGATTTTCTCACCTATAAACTAATTTTTATTATATATACAATCAATAATAATAATAATAATAATTTTGAACTAATACTACATGTCATACTTAAGGTTCAAAGTTTCAAACTATTTGATTATTATTTATGTGACAATTAGAAAGGAATATTAAGATTTCAATAACCAGTATATCCCATGTGAGTAGGTCCCACGAGATGAATCATGTGGCTGAAAAAAATATTAGTTAATTTAGAAATATATATGTATAAGTATTAGTATACAATACAAAATCAACAAACCGAGATTCCCGGTAGACAGAAAAACACAGGTTTCAACTTTCAAGCACCAACCACTTTTTAATTAATCAACTTTTGTTGTCTTGATTAAATTAAGAATAATAATTTTAGACAAATATTGATGTCTAAAAGAGAGACAAATTTCCGGCTGCATAGTTGGTTTAGCTGTAATTATTAAAACATATATATCAATTTACAATTGCGATCTAGGGCTTTTTTTTTTCCCAACTCCTGATCACCTAAACGACAATCAAGACACAACTATACTAATATACCATTCAACTAAAACAATTATTAAAAGTTGAAAACATAACCAAATTCCAATGAAATCAAAATCAGAAAATGTTAAGAGAGAGAAGTGTTATATATATATATATATATATATATATACCAAGTTAAAATATGTAAACTAACAATAAAAAAATTATATAAATATATATATATATATCAATTTAAAATTTTTATTTCAATCAAGATCATTAACGACTTTTTTTGGATTCATCACAAAAACAACAACGCACATAATTTAGATAAAGACATAATTATACCTTATGCTTCAGACATGACTAAATTCGAAAGACATTAAAATTAGAAGGTGATGTTGATTGTTAAGCAGAGAAGTCAATTTATGGAAGAATAATACAAGTTCCGTGGGTATAGCTATTAGCTAGCTGGCTTAATTGGCTCCGCAACTACCATACATTAATCACAAAGATACAACACATTTTTATCTTATCACAAAGCGAAACATACGGACAATCATGCATTTACATGTCAATTAATAATATATTTTTTGACAAATTAATTAATAATATTTCACCAAACATAGATATAACCAATTAAAAATACATTTCCATAATAATTAATGGTATTGAAATAATATATATGGCAATGGCAAGTCAATAACTAAAACTTATATATATAAGAGTATCTATATATATATATATAGAGAGAGAGAGAGAGTATAATTCCCACAATTATTCATGTTATATTCTTCTTAATCTTCCTCGTGTTCGGTTCGAGATTCAATTTTTTTTTTTAAATAAATGTGGATATTATGTTTATTATTAGCTCCATTTATTTTTTTTAAAGAAGCTCCAATTTAATTAGTCCCCACATCTTGACCCTTTATGTTTCCAATATTAATTGGACCGCCAATATATAGATATATACATAAGTTGTTATAATAAACAAAACTATCCGTAATCAAATATATATATATATATATATATATATATATATATATATATTTAAAAGTAGTTGTAATGATGTCGTTTTTTTTATCATGAAAAGTTTTTATTGTGGTCTTGATTCATGAAAGGTCATGATCGATCAAAACTATCCAAATCAAATTATGACAGCGTCAATCAAGATCCACTACAAAAAATGGTCTTTTTCGACGGCTAAATGCCGTTGGAAAAGACGCTTTCCCGTCGGAAATGTGCTTTTCTGACAGGAAAAAACCGTCAGAGGACCGTCACAAATACGTTTGTAGCAAATAACAATTTACCGACGAGCCGTCAGAAATACTACTATTTCCGACGTCCTGATCGTCGGAAATAATAAAAATGCCGCCAGTAATAATAATTGAAGGTGGTCAAAATTACTAGTATTTCCGAAGGCTTACTTTCATTTCCGACTGGAAATGGCCGTCGGAAAAGGTTCATTGAAGAAAAAATGGCGAGCCTTCGACTCTGTCACCTGTGACTTAGATTTGATAGTAAATGTTACTTTTACCATTTGACTATAACTTTTGTATCTGATATCTTTTGCATACTAATTATATATAAGCTATTAATATGTTTGCATAATATCTGATTAAATATATTTTTTTGTATAATATTTAAATATAACTGTTGATATTGTTTTTAAAAATAATATTTTATTAAAATATTTCCTTTATTTCATAGGAAATTACATTTTACTACTACTTTATCTTGAAATAGGATACATATATTATATCCTTATTGATTTTATTTTTTATAATCAACATTTTACTAAAAAATTAATAATTTTTATTAATTAATAATTTAAACTTATTTTAGTAATTACTAATAATTTTGCTATATTTTATATTTATTTAATTTAGTCAGATGTACACATAAAGTAAAATTCTTATTAGTACCATTTTTTTATCCCTAAAGTCTGGTCCCTATTGTCTAATTTTCTTGCAGTGATCGCCATAATTTATTTTTTTTTTTTGCATTACCTATGACATATTATTTGAAAAATTCAAAATTAAATCAAAATATTTGGCGAAAAATTTAACAGAGTGATTTCGCTAAAACAAAATAGTGATAAATACCAAAATAATACATATAGTGATACATTTAAAATATTGACCAACAAATCACTTTTTTTTTTGTAGTGTATAAATTATCACATACATTCCATTATAATTTATTAATTACTATTATAATAATAAATTAATTATTTTTCCATGACAAAGCCATAACAAATAATGTAGGAAATGATATTGCATTTTCGATAGCGTAATTGCCATTAAAATTAATTCGAATTAAATTTTACCATTTCCAAAGGCATAAAAAAAGCTGTCGGAAATACATACTATTTCCGACGGCGTAAAATATACCGTCGGAAATATCTTCATTTCCGACGGCATAAGGACTATTTCCAACGGTTATTGGGACCGTCAGAAATATGGTATTATATTTTTTGTAGTGATCATTCATGACCGGATTTATGTAAAATAGGGGAGTTAAGATCCTCTATTTATCTTTTTTTTTTTTTAGTTTTTTTTTTCAAGTATAAATGAAATATCCACGTGTATGAGAAAAAAAGAAATCAACAAATCTTGACAATGTATTTTCTTTTATGCATATATGCCAACATCCGCTGAAAAGTTAAGGAAAAAAAAGGGACAGAGAATCCTAATCCAAAATATGTATATATACCTGTTATAAACAATCAATTTGATATTTAAAGCAATGAAGCCTCTTTTGGTATAATTAATTAGTTGGCACATAAATGGCTTTACATGGAGATGTAATTAAATTAAGTTTCTCTCTTGATGCCATTCTATATAGGGAATCACTTTTATTAGAAAAAATATTAGCTGGTAGATTAAAGTAAGAGCAAATTACATCATTACTCTTCTTGATCGGTTTGCCTCTTTGAGCTGTTATCATCCTTTTTTCTTTTAAATTAATTTAACACATAATTTAACAAAAATTATAATACATGTTACAAAGCATCTAATTAATCAGTAGTATTAAATCTTTAATTAATTGTCCTACTCATTAGTTTTTTTTTTGAAATATTACAATAATTCGGGGATTTACGGGGGAGGAGGGAGAGACTCGAACCCACAACCTCATGGTGTGGGTGTGAGGAGTTTTACCACCGGACCAACCTCATCTTATTTCTCATTGACCTTTTTCTCTTTTTGCCAATTGAGCATATATCTCTAATTTATAAATGCATGTGTTCTCTTAATAGAATCTCAAAGCTCTTTACTTATGTTTGGTATCCAATGCCTATTGATGTAATAGCCTCCACAATAATACTTTTCTCGAGTCCTAAATTATCTTCATGAGGCATGACAATCTAAGATATTTTGTACCAAAAAAATATACAGAATCCCGTATGCACCCAAAATATTTGATCTATAAAGTGTTCAACTTTTGTAAAACCCATATATCAATCAAAACAAAACTCCCCAATAACTAAAAGATCAATATTATTAGTTTATTACTGATCTCTTGTTCATATTAATGATGATGTTAATGTATATCAAATGAGAAAAAAGAAAAAGAAAAAAACTGAAGTGGAAGAGATGAAGTCAGAGACAGCAACCCATGAAATTGTACTAAATTGGGACAGTTTTATGAAAGACCCGAGACAAGGCTGCATGCATCGTAAACATCCTATTGAAATTTTCATATTTTTAATCCCAATACATTAATGATGATTTATCTCACCTACTACATGTATTCATTAACCATTTTACATTTCAAATGTCATATGCGTTGTGATGAAAAATGTGAGATTTTAGATAAGATATGTAGCATTATTACTGATTCTATATACAGCAACCCATGCCCGATTGATTAGCAGCCGGCAGCCCCAACAATATATCACGTGTTGAAATGTAAGTTTTTAGTTTTTAAAGAGTTTTTAATTAATTAGCCTATTAATTATTTAGTGAGTTGCAAGTTGCAACTTGCATTCTTGTCAGAAGATCGTTAGAGTAATGAAAAACACGTGATGATTTTTGTTCAAATCTGGAGATCTGCAAATCTGCAATCGAGACAATTGCTGTTTTTATTTAATTTATTTTATAATTTTGACAACTAATCCTGTGTAATATTGTAGACAAAAAAACACTAATCTTAAAAGTTGGATAATTGTTCTGCTGATCTCCATGTGAATTTCCAGGGGAGGAAAATAAAAGTTAAATTAAACAATATAAAATGAAAGAGATATAAGTCATATAACACAATGAATGCCTGCTATAAACAATCATTTTGATATATAAAGCAATGAAGCCTCCTTTGGTATAATTAGTTGGCAAATAAATGGCTTTACATGGGTATGTAATTAAATTAAGTTTCTATCTTGATGCTATTCCATACAGGGAATCACTTTTATTAGAAAAATGAGTAATACAGATAACCAAAAAACTTAGCCCAAATTTCAACCCAAATGATGTGGTAAGTGAGTTGTCATCACCACACACAACATGTGATGATGATGTTAATGAAAAAACAACTTGACTAATCATTTGGGTTGTATAACATTCGTGTTACAGAATATATTAGCTAGTGGATTAAAGTAAGAGCAAATGACATCATTACTCTTCTTGATGGGTTTGCCTCTTTGAGCTGTTATAGTGTTATCATCCTTTTTCTTTTAAATTAATTTAAGACATAATATAACAAAAACAATAATACATACATGTTACAAAGCATCTAATTAATCAGTAGTATTGAATATTTAATTAATTGTCCTACTCATTGGCCTTTTTCTCTTTTTGCCAATTTAGCATATATCTCTAAT
Organism: Dipteronia sinensis; assembly: GCA_033220585.1. Lineage (NCBI taxonomy): Eukaryota > Viridiplantae > Streptophyta > Magnoliopsida > Sapindales > Sapindaceae > Dipteronia > Dipteronia sinensis. The sequence continues at coordinate 71,053,436 of CM065639.1, read as the reverse complement.
TTATAAATGCATGTGTTCTCTTTATAGATTCTGGAAGCTCTTTACTTGTGTTTGGTATCCAATGCCTATTGATGTAATAGCCAACACAATAATACTTTTCTCGAGTCCTAAATTATCTTCATGAGACATGATAATCTAAGATATTTCGTACGAAAACAAAATGCAGAATCCCATATGCACCCAAAATATTTGATCTATCTATAAAGTGTTCAACTTTTGTTAAAACCCATTTATCAATCAAAACAAAACTCCCCAACAACTAAAAGATCAACATTAATAGTTTATTACTGATCTCTTGTTCATATTAATGATGATGGATGTCAAATGAGAAAACAGAAAAAAAAAAGTTGAAGTTGAAGAGTTGAAGTCAGAGACAGCAACCCATGAAATTGTACTGAATTGGGACAGTTTTATTAAAGACCCGAGACAAGGCTGCATGCATTGTATTCTATATACAGCAGCGCCAACAATATATCAGTGTTGAAATGTAAAATTTTAGTTTTTACAGAGTTGTTAAGGATGATACTGCTTACCGGTCCAATAATATTAGACTTAATAACTACCATTAGATTAGATAAAAGTAAATTCAATAGATGTTATTAAAATTTGAAATTAATATTTTTGATTACAGTAAAAATTTGTAACTTTTTCAAAGGTTTTTTTTTTCAAAGTATTACATTAAATTAAATTAAATTAAATTATTATATTTTTATAATAAATTTTAAGAAATATAAAATAAAATAATTTGAAATAACCGGTTAGATGGTTATAACCGGTTACTTTATATTTTTAAAGTGTTTAACTGTCATATGTCAACTAAATATTTGATGAATCTTATAATAAATTTCCAGTAACATCATTGGGATTTAATCTTCCAACAATGTAGCTATACATATTTAGTGAGTTGCAAGGTGAATGCTTGTCAGAAGCTTGTTAGAGTAATGAAAAACACACATATATGACCACGCGATGATTTTTGTTCAAATCTGGAGATCTGCAATCGAGACAATTGCTGTTTTTTTTTTTGTTTTTTTTTTTTGACAACTAATCCTGTGTAATATTGTAGACAAAGAAACACTAATATTATAAGTTGGACAATTGTTCTGCACTTCTGCTGTTCTCCATGTGAATTTCCAGGCGAGGCAAATAAAAGTAAAATTAAACAATATAAAAATGAAAGAGATATAAGTCATATGACACATTGAACGATGATATAAAAGGCGAAGCCAGGTTTTGGTTTTGAGGGGGCCAAGACAAAAAACAATATATTCAAATTAATACTAGATAAATATAATGACCAAGAATAGATTGAAATGGATTGGCTTTAATATAAGTTTGAGAATTTCATCACGTTCATTAACATAATAATCTCATATTTATCGAAGTAATCCTAGGTCACGCATTTGTTGGAAATTCTTTGGATTGATTTTCAGAAGCTAAAATATTAATATTAGATATTGACGAAGATGAACCGGCATCTGAAGTTTTAATTCTTTTGAAAAATCCATCAATTGTCGATGGTTTTCTCATCTGAAGATCAAATTAAAAAAATTGGGTTAATTTAAATAAATAAACATTTAAATAAAAAACTAGTATAATAAATATAGAAAAATCATATATTTTTTTGAAAGAAGAACTAATTAAAGAAATCATATTAATAAGAAAATGACAAATATTAAAAAATGAAAAAAAATTAAAATATTTATTAATTTATAATATCGTATCTGAAATTGTTCAGATAGATGAACCGAAGTACAAAATGAAATGAATTTAACTTCAACGGGAATGAAATTGCTATGGTGTAAAAATGGGAAAATATATATATATATAGGTTAGACCAGTTCATGAATGAATCATGATGTATAGGAAACCGAATCTTAAAATAAATATATTTTATCTACTGAGTTAAAAAGGATAAAATTAGACTTTTATTTATTTATTATATTAATAATAATTTAAATTTAAAACTAACCTATTTACATAGGTTTTACGTCTTTAAAAAAAGAAGATTCACATTAAAAAACCAAGACTTACAGCAGACAGGATGAGCCCACGTGTATATATATATAATATTATATAAAAACCAAAGAAGTTTATACAGTTTTAAGGGGGGGGATCCCCTGATGATATATCATAAATTAGGTTCGTAGCAATGCATGCTCCATGCTTGTATATGCTTACACATAAAGGATAAAATTTTGATGATATTATATTAAAAAGCAGATACACAACTAGGTTCAAAAGCCATTTTGCAAGTTGTACCATTATCATGTCCTAACCTTTGCTATATATATATATATATATATATTATTATAAAAAATAAAAATAAAAATTGGACCGATCGATAAAGATAAGAGTAAACACCAAACACCAAACACGTGAGGTTTACAATTTCATGCAATTGAAAAATTCAAAAGCAATTTGAAAAAATCCAACAAAATATTCTTGTAGCTCTTCATGATAATTGAAGCCACTCTTTATATATACACACCTCTCCATTTCTTTCCTTCTCCACAATACAAATTAACCACACCCTCCTCACCTTTTCTTTTATTTTCTCTCATTTTCTAGAGAAAATGACAAGATTCAAAGAATTCTTCTCCAAAGTTTCACATTCTACAAACAAAAACAAGAAGCTCTTCCTAGCTCTTATTGCAAGTTTACTACTTGTATCCGCCGTAATTGGCATTGTCGTCGGAGTGAACTCCAGGAAAAACTCCGACAAGGGAACCTCGGCGGCATCTCACGTCATCCTCAAAACCTCTTGTGGCAACACAAAATATCCTGGTTTGTGCTATTCATCCATTGCAGCCGTCCCTGAAGCCGCAAAAAAGGTGACAAGCCAAAAGGACGTCATTGAGCTGTCCTTGAACCTCACCACCACCGCCGTGGAACACAACTTCTTCAAAATCGAGAAGCTTTTGAAGACCAGTGACTTGACAAAGAGAGAAAAAACAGCCTTGCATGATTGTCTAGAGACGATAGACGAGACTCTAGATGAGTTACACAAGGCTGTGGATGATCTCCATGAGTACCCTAACAAGAAAACCTTAACACAACATGCGGATGATCTCAAAACCCTAATGAGCGCTGCCATGACCAACCAGGAGACTTGCCTCGACGGGTTCTCGCACGAAGAAGCCGACAAGAAGGTGAGGAAGACGCTGTTGAGTGGCCAGAAACATGTAGAGAAGATGTGTAGCAATGTTCTTGCTATGATCAAGAACATGACTGACTCTGACATTGAAAATGAGCTCATGAAATCAAGTAAAAACAGGAAGTTGAAGGAGGATCATAGTCGTGATGGAAATGGGTGGCCGGAGTGGTTGTCGGCTGGGGACAGGAAGCTGTTGCAGTCTTCTTCGGTGACCCCGAACGTGGTGGTGGCAGCTGATGGAAGCGGGAACTTTAAGACAGTGGCAGCGGCAGTGGCGGCGGCTCCAGAGGGAAGCAGCAAGAGGTATGTAATAAGGATCAAGGCTGGTGTTTATAAGGAGAATGTGGAGGTGACAAAGAAGAAGAAGAATATAATGTTCATGGGAGATGGGAGGAGAAACACTATCATCACAGCAAGCAGGAATGTTGTTGATGGAAGCACAACCTTCAAATCTGCTACAGTTGGTAAGTTCCGTAATATTATCCCGTTATTTCCGTCCTGAATTTTTAAAATCATCTTTTAGAGACTTAATTTAATTGGTTTAAACTCTTTTTAAAGTGTTTACCGATCCAAAATGAAATGGAATGGTAATTTAATTCATGATCTGTATATATATGAGATGTACATAATTTGATTCTCGACTGATTTTTTTTTTAAAAGATTAATAATCATAAAATAATAATATTTAAGTAAGATTAAGTGATTAGTAAATGTGTCCTTAAACTGTTTAAAAAAAATAGTAATTAGTTCTTAATAAAGAGAAAATGACAGCACTTTTCTATCTATTACTGCACATATATATATATATATATATATATATATTATATTTGTTTTAAGTATGTATTATATTCTTCTTTAGAATTTGAAGAGTTTTTAACAATATTCATCTAAAAATTGAATTTCCAACTACTATATATCCGTTGGATCCATCCAAAGCTTAAAAATATTTTATTTTGCTTTCAAACTTTACGACTAAATGGCCATTGGATGTCTAACACTTTATAATATATATATATATATATATATAATATTTGTATAGAATTTCTGTTTTCAGTTCGAACTGATATAAGATATATCAGTTCCTTGTATGTGAACCATTAGATTTGAAAGATGCTTTGACATGTATTTATCAAAGTATCTTTTAAATCTAATGGCCCACATGCAATGAACCAAACTGATAATAGAAAGACTATATATAAATACAGTAAATAATCTATTTTTTTGAAAGGATATTATATGTTATATTATTTATTTCTTTCAAAAAAATAAAGTAAGGTGGTTATTTCTTTTCTTTCTTTTTTTTTCTTGAAAGAGGCACAAGTTTAGCTAGGTAAGATTTTTAAAGTAGGAGATGTAAACCCAGCTATGTTTCTGAGAAATTTCACATATATCATGTCATGTATGATGTATCTGTCTACATTGTCTTAGTTGGCTAACGGTTTCAAATAAAAGCTGGTTGCTTGACTTCATTAAAAATGTCACTGGCGATGATTCAGGACAGAATGAAAATGATGGCTGGAATTTTAGTACATAAATTCGTCATAGAGGGATAAGATGCACATGCTTTCATAATTATTTTATATTCTAAAGGTGACACGCATCCCGGAAGGCCTCATTTTACACACACATATATATTCTTTACACACCAATTATTTGAAATAATGTATAATATATAATTATATTGGGTGACTCCTGTTCTCTTCGGACCACCCTATGTCCTTATATAGCTGTCTTAGCATGCACAGTCTACAGAGACATTAGCTGTATCATATTGTTCTATTGTGTATAAAGTTCATCATGATTTCGATTAGTAGATTTTCACATTCATTCCAATCTGAATTTTTGAACCATTTAATATAATATAATATTTCGGACGATTAAGTTTTGATATTCACATTTTCATTAGAGAACGACATTATAATAAAATGGAGATCTCTGTTGATATTTTGTATCTAAAGTTTGATAAATATAGTGGTTCACAGCTCATATGTGCATGTATAGATAGATATGTTTTCATGCGAATGCTTGTTGATATATAATTAGAGGGTCTTCTTGACTTTTAACTTATGTTAATAATTAATTAAAGTAACGTACCCCCTTTTTTGTTCCCTTAATTAGGATTATGATTTATGATGCTAATTGGATGTTGATGTGCTTACTAAATTCTAGCCTTTTCCTTCAATTATGGGTAGCTCTTTTGAATACCAAAACTCAATTAATATAAGATAACTGTTAGGTTCACCGACACTTTTATTTCTCTATATATATATATATATATATATATGTTCACATACATATTGTTATCTTATAATTATTTTGTGTGTTGACACTTGATATAATATAATTATTATATGGTAATATCTGTTTTGTCTTCACATATATCATGCTATATATCATACATTTAAAATTGTATATGTTAGCTAAAACCCGTATTTCAATTTGAAATTTAATTAATTAGCTAATAAATTTAAATTAAATGCCTAAATGGTAATTTATTGGAAATTTAACATATATATGTATATAGATGACAGAAAATTACCAGTTAATTATTATTAGCAAGTGTAGACGTGTAGTAGTGTAATTAGTAAGGGAAAGTGGGGACAACTTTTTAGTTGATCGATGGTGCTAAGAATTTTCTGATTTTGGAAACACCCGGAGAGTAGTGCAATCTTTATTTGTTTTATTTTTGAAGCAATTTATTCTTCTTTTTTTTTTTTTGTAGTGGAATTTTTGCACTCGTATAAAGTAAAAAAGCATGTAGACAGAGATGACTGTGCTTGTTTTTATTGGAGTGGTCAAGTCATGATCTGGATAATTGTTGCTTCCCAACTAAGGAAGCATTTAACTTTTCATGCAAAAAAAAGATTCGATTAGACATTTCACATTTGGACTAGACTTCTATTTTGAATTAACTTTATCAAAGTCTCACTAACTTAATTTATTGTTTTCTTAAATTCGTTTCAACTTTCAACTTTCAACTAACTTTAAGTTGATTAAAATATTTAATTCAATTAATCAGCTAATTAATATTAATTTTGATGTAAATTAATGTGATTGCAGCTGTGGTTGGTGAGGGATTTCTAGCTAGAGACATAACATTCCAAAACACAGCTGGTCCATCGAAGCACCAAGCAGTTGCTCTCCGAGTTGGTGCCGATCTCTCTGCTTTCTACCAATGTGATATGTTAGCTTACCAAGACACCCTTTACGTCCATTCCAATCGCCAGTTCTATATAAACTGTCTCGTCGCTGGTACCGTTGATTTCATATTCGGTAATGCAGCTGCCGTTCTCCAGGACTGTGACATCCATGCGCGTAAACCTAATTCAGGCCAGAAAAACATGCTCACTGCCCAAGGGCGTACTGACGCTAACCAAAACACGGGGATTGTGATCCAAAAATCGAGGATCGGAGCCACTTCTGACTTGCAAGCAGTCAAGGGTAGCTTCAAGACTTATCTAGGTAGACCATGGAAAGAATATTCACGAACAGTGATCATGCAATCGTCGATCACCGACGTGATTGACCCCGTGGGTTGGCACGAATGGGATGGGAATTTTGCCCTAAACACATTGTTCTATGGTGAGTACCAAAACACAGGTGCGGGTGCCGGGACATCGAAGAGAGTGAATTGGAAGGGATTCAAGGTGATTACAAGTGCAAGTGAGGCCCAAGGGTTCACTCCAAATAGGTTCATTGCCGGTAGCAGTTGGCTAGGCTCTACAACCTTTCCATTCTCTCTTGGTTTGTAATTAATTAATTAATTAATCAAACATTTGTAGTAGTCTCTTGTTGGAGTGTCTATTAATTGTGCGGCTGTTGTGGTTGTAATTTAATGTGTTGAGAGCACTACTTCCATTTTCATCGATTAACAAATAATGAAACGAGTCAATAGCTATAAGAAATATGAGTTCATTTACAATATATGGACACAATGATGTGGTTGAATTTTCTTTATTAAGTAGACGTTTATTTAGACAAGACGTGGTTGAGAATGGTTTTCATATGTTCACGACCATCCATGCAATGCAGTTGGTGACGTGTGACCCAAATGGTGAATGGTGAATTGGTCGATAGAATTACTCAAGAGTAGTTATAGTTTGCTTATGTTGCAATTAATGGCCATCATTTTCATTTAAACGTGCATGGTTTTAATGGCTAGACTTCTTCTTCTACAATTCTGTTATCTTCCCTTCTTACTTCTTCTTCTCAAGCAAATCCTAACTTTTTAGGTTTGTCTTTCGCATTTACATTATAAGATTATAGACGGATTATTATAAATTATAAATAATTATTAATATTTCAAAAAACAGGTTGATGTTGTTTCGACGCTTGCTAGTCACTCGTGAACTTGGTATTGGGGGTGGAGTATTGACGATCCGTGGGCCCGATTTAGAGAGTTGGGTGTCCAGTCCACCAGTTTCTCCTAAAGCAGTATATAAAAGGCCCAGAACTGTGCTCTTGGGCTAGTTTGTTTCCTTGCATAGTATTGAATTATAGAGTTAAAATGTATTACATAATACGATACATGTATTTGGCTAATCATATTGTATTGTATTAATTAATATAAACAGTATTTTTAATACATTAGACACAGTATTATTATCCAATACATAATGAAATGGTGAGTTTAAATTGTATTAAAGTCAGAGGTAAACTTTTTTTTTTTCAAATCAAATTATATGAAAGATTAAAATAATTATATAAAATATTAAAAATTCAAAATTAATTATAATATTTTTTTGATAATAGTTTTATAAAATAAAATAAAATAAAACAATTATTAGTATTATTATTATAAATTCCAAATCAAATATTAAATATTAAATCATGAATAATGTTTATATTAGATATACATAACAAACTTATATTGTATCATGAAATGTAAATAATTATTTAATTCATACATATTAAAAATATTTAGAAAGATTAATTTCAATAATTTTTATTCATTATTTAATTTTTTTAATTTTAATAATAGAAATTTTCAATTTTTAAAAATTCAATTTTATAATAAGAATATTAAATATTATTTTAAAAATATAATGCAACAAATACATAAAATGAGGAAAGTACACTGGTTATGGAATTGATTAATTATACATATACGTATACATATACATTTGAGACTGACATGTTATAATTTACAAAGTAGATAATATGTATATGATGATTTAGTGGCGCAATCATCGGGAGATTAGACACACATAGTCACATCACATGGTATAGGGTGCAGGTGGTGGTGGTGGAGGAGTCCAAACGTACTTTTAATTTTGTGGTTGGATAAATTAAGTGGTGGGTTCATGAGAGACTCGGCTCTTTCATTATTAATGTCACCACTCACCATCTCTGAAATATATTCTTTTATACATTTCATCAATCAAATTTGACCATGCCAATTCCAATTTTCAACGTTCTTCAATTGTCTTCATCTTTGACTGGTACTTACCTAATATATTCTTTTGTATTTAGAAATTAGACTCTCTCTAAACTATAAATCCTTGGTTATTAACTGTCTAATAAAAATTCCTACCCAAATAACTAATATGATATGCTTGGCTTTAATTTAATTTATTAGAACTTGACTTGTTATTTAGTTTAATTCCATTTAGAAATTAAATCTTGTATATATAATTTAAGTATATATACATAATCATTATATCATTAAGTATATATAATAAAAATTATGGAGGTATCAGGGTGATTAATTAAGATTTACGAGGCACATCACATCTTAGTAGAGCTAACAGTGACAGTGCACCTATCTTCCACATAAGTACTGAGGGGTTCAAATCCCACCATGCACATTTTACAAGTATGTGTGGGGAGTTTTCGATCGGGTTGTGAGAAGTAGTTATCTCCCATTATTGAAGTAGATATCTGGACCGCATATGTATTATTTGATCTCGACAGGTCCCGACAGTCCTATCGTAATAGTTCTCGTAATATTTATAAAAAAAATTAAGACTTAAAAGGGAAACTTGTTTGTCTTTGCGTTGAAAAGGTCTATATATAGACTAATTAATTATTGTAGCTAGCAGAAGCACAATCAAAGGACCAATTCTAGCTAACATACATAGTAGATATCTAGCTATCTCCTTAATTTATAATATTCAACTAATTATCATTTTTTAAGTACCCACTAATCCACTGTAGATTGGATTATTAAGCTGTTAAACAAAGATTATTGAAAATGACTCCTAGCACTATGCAGGTTTTACTTGTTCCAACTTCCAACAAACCAAAAAACCAATGGAGAAACGGCTTCAACAACCACAAAATTCATTAAAAAAAAAGGAGTTTAAATCATCACTAGCTAATTGGATTGACATTTGGTGTGTTTTTGTCTTTTTGAAGGCTAATAATCACATATCATAATTATTTTCTAAAAAGTTCGAGTTGCCGAGTTGTCAAAATCTAGCTACATGAAGCTTGTACACAGTTTCATGAACTAGTAGTTATGAATATATATAAACAGCTGGACACATCACAACATACTAAATTGCTCCACTAAATTAGCCAAACCGAGTAATATAACTGATTGATTTATTATTGTTATTATTATTTTGAGTGAGACCGAGTAGGGCAAAAACACGAGATTGAAAACTTCACATAATGAATCCAAATGGTACTCATTAAGTTGACATTATTATGTATCTTGCCGCGTGAGACTCAGAGTCTGAGATGTGTACATACAAACAAATATTTATGTGTCAAGTGGAGGGTTCTATAATCCATATATTGTGTAAAAATATAATATTATTTGAACGATCATGAGATTGCGTTCATACAATTAAATGTATTTTTGTATTCTTTATAATATCAACAATACATCTGATTAATATTTAAAAAAAAAATTATACATTTGATGGTTTCAATAGTAATACCATGTCAAATAGGTAGTAAGAGTTATAAGACCAAGATAACTATACAATAATTATGTTGTTTTATTGGTGATGAAAGATTCAAATCCATCTGTTTTTTTATGAGATTTAAATTCTCTGTTACGCTGATCCTTATATATATTTAAAACGATTAAAATAATTTATTATATTTAAATTAAATGAAAGTAAAAATAAATAAATAAATTTCACCATGGATTATATATATATATTATAAGATTGGTACATAGATTAAATCAGTAGATGATGCCAATCATAAAGGAAAACTATAAAAGAGAAAAGGACAAAAGAAAAATAAAATAGCTTTATTACATTTCTATGTGCAGTTTTGAAACGAAGCTTCGAAGAAACAAATTATATATTACTATATATAGTTGATCTTGCTTTGCCTACCATTATATTCTTCGTATATAATACGACACCCACACTAAAGCCATATATCACCCCAACGCTTCTAATTCACACCATAGAAATTAGAAATCAAATCACCCAAAACAAAACACACATCATTTATATTCATTCAATCACACCACTAGAAGAAGAAGATTGTTCGATCTAATTAAACATGGACTCAATCAAATCTTTCAAGGGCTATGGTAAGGTCGATGAGCTCGAAGAGCGAGCTTTCCGGCGAAAGACACGTAAGCGTATCATCATTCTAGTCATCTCCTCTATTGTGCTCTTGGCCGTGGTCATTGGTGCTGTCGTGGGAGTTGTAGTAAAGAATAACAACAACTCCCCACCATCTGACTCCGTTCCAGCTGCTCCTATTTCCGATTCGCTCAAAGCGGTGTGCAGTTCCACTCAGTACCCGGACTCATGTTACTCTAGCATTGCCTCCCTTGAAGCCTCCAACAACATCACTCATGACCCTGAACTCATCTTCAAGCTCTCTCTTCAAGTCGCCATTAACGAGCTCACCAAACTCCTTGACTACCCAACAAAGCTGGAGGATCAAACCAACGACGAACGGGTCAAAGCAGCTTTGAATGTTTGCAGGACAGTGTTTGATGATGCACTGGATCATCTCAATGATTCAATGTCTTCCTTGCAAGTTAAACAAGGAGAGAAGCTCTTGTCACCTTCGAAGATCGATGACATCAAGACATGGCTCAGTAGTTCCATAACCGACCAACAAACATGTTTGGATTCTTTTGAAGAGCTAGAGTTGAACTCCACCAACTCTAGGATTTATTCAGAGATCGAAACAGCCATGAAAAACTCAACCGAGTTTGCTAGTAACTGCTTAGCGATTGGTGCAAAAATAATGGGTTTGTTGTCACAATTTGACACTCCACTTCATAGGAGACTACTTGGGTTTGATCAACAAGGGTCGTCAGATTTTCCCAGATGGGTTGGTCCGGGAGAGAGGAGGCTCCTCCAGGAGGTGAAGCCGAAGCCGGATGCCGTGGTGGCGCAGGACGGAAGTGGGGACTGTAAAACCATAAAAGAGGCGGTGGACAAGGTGCCCAAGAAGAGTGACACGAGGTTTGTGATACATGTCAAGAGTGGGACTTATAACGAGAATGTGATTTTGGACAAGAGCAAGTGGAATGTGATGATGTACGGCGACGGTAAGACGGAGACCATCATTTCCGGTGACAAGAACTTCGGGGTCGACAAAATTCCAACTTTCGATACAGCCACAGTTGGTAAGTACTATAGTTTATTCGGTTATTTTCTAGTCGGTACGTCTATTTTCTAAAAATAAAATATCTAAACTTGATCGGAAAAGGGTCATGGTAATGGTGGTGATGTACCGGTGATCGTCCCCGGAGGCATTGCCTGGCCAATTTATTTACTTTTAATTATTAGTATAGTTAGCATTTAGCAATTTAGCATTTGAAAGTACTGATAGTAACTTTTAACCTAACTTTAACTTTTAAAATATAATTTAGTCGATGCGTGGAGAATGATCTTCAATATCAAATAATATTGCATAAAGTTGTGTATATCTGAATAGGTTTCGAAAATTAATTTTTGATATAGGTTAGGTATAGATATTTAAGAAATTTATATAATATTAGTGGACCCACATGAAATTGATCTGATCAATGTGATCACTTTCTGACATGTCCATGTCTTGTTGGATTGTGAAACTTATAATATGGGTATAAACAAATTGAAGATGATGATCATATTCCATGTGAAGCCATGAACTGATCATCGATCAGCAAAAATGGCCATCTTCTTTCTAATATTGATCATTAAGAAACTAAAAAAGCACATGGATTGATTGATTATGTGTCCCCCATGTTAACTCGATTAGGTTTCATTACCTAAAATTCTGCCGGTCCCCCCATTAAAGTTTGCTTCAATGCTAATACAAAAATCTGGTTGGATTTTTGTACCCCACCATGTGCATGCCTGGTTTCATCACTGACAAAACATTTTGGCACCATTAATTGTTGTCATTATTTGTATATTCAAAGCCAAGTATACTCTATAGGCTGACTGAATTTAATTTATGTGATCGTCAGCTGTTGCTGGTAGAGGCTTCATTGCCAAGGACATCAAGTTCATCAACACAGCAGGAGCAGAGAAACATCAGGCAGTGGCCTTCCGGTCAGGCTCTGACCGTTCGGTGTTTTACCAATGCACATTCGACGCCTTTCAGGACACTCTCTACGCCCACTCCAATCGCCAATTCTACCGCGACTGTGACATTACGGGCACAATAGACTTTATATTTGGTAATGCGGCGGCCGTTTTCCAAAACTGCAACATCATGCCTAGACAACCTCTATCAAACCAATTCAACACCATCACAGCTCAGGGAAAAAAAGACCCTAATCAAAACACAGGAATTTCAATTCAGAATTGTAAATTTTCAGCTTTTGACAATCTTTCAGCTCCAACATATCTTGGTAGGCCATGGAAGGATTACTCTACCACAATCATCATGCAGTCTACAATTGGGTCATTTTTGAACCCATTGGGCTGGAAAGAATGGGCCGCCAATGTTGACCCACCCAAGACCATATTCTATGCTGAGTACCAAAACACTGGGCCTGGATCAGACGTGTCGAATCGGGTTAAATGGGCCGGATATAAGCCCACTCTTACGGTAGATGAAGCTGCTAAATTTACAGTGAAAACTCTCATACAAGGCACTGATTGGTTGCCGGCAACCAGTGTTGCATTTCAAGAATCCTTATAAGAGCGAGGTAGATTTAAGATGCATTAAAATTTGTTTGTAGTATGTGTTACTCAAATGATTTACACTCTTGTTCTGTTTTTTTTATTTTTTTATTTTTTTTACTTTTATTTGTTCTCTTGATATTTATATTTACAATCCAATGTAAAATGAATCAAATTAACGATCGAACAAAATTGCAATACAATTTGTCTTTATAGATTGTACACAATTGACTGAATATACATATATATTTAGATTGATTTTATTATTGTCTCAAGGTCACAAATATCATACTGATGTAAACAGAAGTCTCATTCATATATATATATATATATATATATATATATATATATATATATATATATTAGGTTTACAGCTGTCTGTGGCCATCACATTCAATCATAAAAGGGTGTTTGAAATCTCAACCAAACCAAGCCGAAAGTATTTTGGACTTCTTTTAGAAGCGGAAAGAAGAATGTATTTGGCTTCTCATATGTTTATTTCTATTAAATTAAACTAGTTATGGATAATTGAGCTTTGTTAAAAAAAGCAAAATAATGTTTGAAATTGGACACTTCATATACTAAAATAAATTGAATATGAGGCCCCAAAATAAGAAAAAGCAGATTGGACCATTTGGGAGCCTCAGCAAAATGGTGGGTTTACTGCCCATATGGGCCGGCTCTGGTTTCTTGCTGGGCAAGTCTATGCCTTTCATCAGGAAAAGGTTTCACCATGCATCTCCTGTTACCGCGTGGGCAAGATCACAAATTCACAATAGGGAATGTATGTGCGTGACAGTATGTCCCACTGCAACCAAGTTTTTTCTACTTTCATCAATACCATGGTTATTGTTTTTATTTTCACATAACTCTATAATAACCCTATTTTTGTTTTCATATTTCTGTTTGTGTTTTAAGTGGGCTGGACCATATGAATATATAGTTTTCATATTTCAGTATCCCCATCCGTTTGATATAATCCATCAATCCAATAGTGGAAAGAAAAAAACAAATTAAATGTGGATGGCAAATATTAGATTAGGAGAAATTGAATGGGTAGACATTAACGTTACAAATTTAAAGTATGATATGGAAAGAATTCTCTTTCCTGATTTCTTTTTTTGAATTAGGAAACTGGTTGTTTAACTCGCAGAGTAAAATATGTGCATAATAAGTTAATAAATTATATGTATCAAAACTCCGAAAGTTAAATAAATTTATGAGGTGATTGATCAACAGTAAAGTTTTATGTAATTACAAATTAGAATTCTCCACTAATTCAAACTCTTACTAAATACATTAGCTTTATTAGCAATCAATCATAATAGAGATATTACCAACTTTTCAAAGGATTCAGATTTCAGATGATATGGGCTTATGGGGTGTAATTTATAACTTGTTGAGAATTCAGCTATTGGGTTCAATTGTCAAATCCTTGATTGGGGCAATTCTACAATTCTTGAAATTTAGTCCAAGTCCAATATGCATCCCATTACTGTAATTAAGATGGGGGTTGATTTATATCATTAATTTATAGGTGCCGGTATTGACACCCGTAAAATTTATTAGTACATCCATAGTTTATTAAAAAATTTAATTATAAAAATATTCTAATAGAAAGTTATCAATAAGGACAAATTACTTTAATTAAAAATAAACCAAATACTATATACATTCATTAATTACACACATATCTTCAACTATATTTCTTTATTCAAAAAAACTTGCCTTTAAAAAAAAAACTTATGATAAACCCTAATTTTAATTCAAGTATAAAATGTTCTCATCATCACATGATTATCATATTGTTTTTGTCTTTCTCTTATGTATAGCTATGAATTCTATCAATAAACAAAATATTTTTTTTAACGATAGCTGTAGATATCAACACGTTTTTTTTTTCCTTTTAAGATAGTCGTAGATATCAATATGTTTTTTTTAAATAACCGTATAAATAAGAGAATTTCATATTGAAAATCTCTTAACCCCATATACGGTTCCACATATTCTCTTTTAAAAGGTTTCTACAATCGAGATATTTCCAAAGTAAATTGGATCATCATTAAAAAATGATTTGATTCCAAAAATAATATGATTTTTTTTTAAAAATTGGGTATGATAATAATTTAAGAGTGTTTATAAATACTATGTATTAAAATGAATATACTTATTTTAATGAAGGTACTATTGACATTACGATGGATGCTTATAGTAATATTTATTTTTAAAAATTTTAAACATAAATAGTGTACTAATAAGTTTTAGAGTGGTGCTATTGGCACACCACACCCCCTACTGATCTATTCATGTCCCATTTTTTAATCATATAATATTCTTTTTTTCCTTTATCAAAATTATTAAAAGAGACATACAATTTAGGAAAGAAATCTTCTACAAAGTAAATCTATTAAAATCTCATATTCCTTTTCAAAAAAAAAAAACTCAGTAATCCGTTTCTTCAAAAACTAATAATTTAACTCTTAAACCCTAAAATCCGCTTCTTACATACGATATCAAGAAAATTGAAGAATTGTATATCAAACATCTTGAAAAATTATTTGAGAATGACATAAAAGAAAAATTGTCTGACAATGTTAGTAAGCATCTGGAAACAATTCATTATTTGGAAATAAGTTTGAAGTTTATTTTTTCTTTAGAATGATATCAAGTTGTCGTTGTGTTGAAGTACCCTGTTATTTTTTATTTTTTCGTTTCTGAAATAAGAAGAAAAAAAAAACTAAAAATAAAGAAATAAGAAGAAAAAAAATCAATCAATGGAGGTGGGAGAGATGTATACAGATACAGAGATGAGAGATAGATAGATCATATATGGTATGTAAAAGTTTGAAAAATAAGTAAAATGAGTAGTTTTGGAAATAAATAAAAAAATTTAATAAAAAAATTAATTTTATTTAATTAAATCAAGATTTTAAAAAGTGAGGCATGAATAGATCAGTTGGGGGTGTGCCAATAGCACAACTCTTTTTAAATTGAACCTAAACAATGCTAAAATTTAAATTATATATAAGATTTGCTCTTACATTTTTTTTAAATACATTTAAAAAAAATTATACTAAAATTGAAATTATATATAAGATTTGCTAAAATTTAAATTAAACCTAAATAATGCTTTAGACACCAATCTTTCAACACCAACATATCATGGTAGGCCATGGAAGTAGGGGTGGGCGTTTAATGGATCGGTTCACTTTTGGAGTGAACCGATAAAAAACCGATAATGTTCGGTTTTTGAAAAAGTGAACCGATCAAATCAACTTAACAATTATGAACCGATCAAAAACCGATTAAATTTGACCGGTTTGGTTCGGTTCGGTTTTTTCGGTTTTGGGCCAATTGGACCAATTTTTTGGGTTTTAATTAGTACACATATTTTCATATTTTAATCTTTTTGGGCCTTTGACCAAATTAAATTATGGGGTTGAACAAATTATAATACTAGTTTAAAATAATATTCATAATAAAAAACTAAGAAAAAAATATGATGTGACACACTTTCATAGTTTTATAGTTTCATGGACTATTAAACATTAAAACTAAGGTTATATATATATATATATATATATATATATATATGTATATATATTTTTTGGATCTCGGTTCGGTTTTCCGGTTTGGGATAACGAACCGGAAAAAAAACCGATCCAATCGGTTTTCAAAAAAATGAACAGAACCGAACCGGTCAACATAAGAAAACCGGAAAAAAACCGATTGGATCGGTTCGATTCATCGGTTCGGTTCGGTTTATTGGTTTTTTGCCCACCCCTACATGGAAGGACTACTCCACCACAATCATCATGCAGTCTGCAATTGGGCTGTTTCTAAACCCATTGGGCTGGAAAGAATGGGTGGCCAATGTTGACCCACCCAAGACCATATTCTAGTATTCTACGCCGAGTACCAAAATACCGGGCCTGGATTGGATGTGCCAAACGGGTTAAATGGGCCGGGTATGAGCCCACTCTCACAGTTGATGAAGCTGCTAAATTTACTGTGAGAACTCTCGGTTGCCAGCAACCAGTGTGTCATTTCAAGAATCCTTATAATACATTAAAATTTGTTTGTAGTATGTGTTACTCAAATGATTTACATTCTTCTTGTATTTTTTTTTTTTTACTTTTATTTGTTTTCTTGATATTTATATTCACAATAAGATGAAAAATGAATCCAATTAACGATCGAAAAAACTTACACTACAATTAGTCCCGGTAGATTTGTACAAAATTAACTGAATATATAAATATATAATTAGATGGATTGTATTATTGTCCAAAGATCATGAACATCATGTTGGTGTCAAGATAAGTCTCAGAAAAGAATTATTTTTTTAGATTTACAGCTGTGTGTGGCCATCAGAGTCAAAGTCATAAAAGGGTGTTTGAAATATCAACCAAGCCAAATGTATTTTGAACTTCTTTTTGAAGTGGGGAAGAAGAATATATTTGGCTTTTCATGTTATCTAAAGTATATCATATACATGTGGTTTTTAGTTTTTAAAATTCGGATTTCTAATGTCCAAAGGTTACACACTTGTATGTTAAGATATCAGATGTTTTTTAATGGCTAAAAACTGAAGGTCATATAAAGGAATGAGAACAAAAATTAACTAGCTAGTGGTCGATATATATGAGCTTTCAATAAGTCTCTCTTTCTATAAGTTTGCTTACTGGGCAAGTCCTTGCCTTTTATCCAGAAAGAGTTGCACCACGCATCTCCTGTCACCATGTGGCGAAGATCACAACGAGAATATATTTGCGTCTCACCGCATTCAAGTTCTTTCTACTTTTATCAATATCATAGTTATTGTTTCTGTTTACACTTTTCACATGCCACCGGAACAACCGAATTTCTGTCTTCATGTATATGTTTGTGTTTTCCGTGGGCCAAACTATATTAACATAAAGTTTTGACTTAAATCCGTGATTTCAACATCCATCCGTCCATTTTCTTTTTCTTTGTGATATAATCCATCAATCCAATGTGGAAAAAAAAAAAAATTAACTATTGATGGATGACAAACATTAGATTTGGAGAAATTGAATGGCCGGACATTAACGTCACTAATTTAAAGTTTGATAAGGAAAGAATGTTCTTTCCTGTTTTCTTTTTTTGAAATAGGAAAGAACGCTCTTTTAATCCGATAATGTCACGTTTCTTTCCCAATCCAAAATATTAATCCATATTAGGTAAAGAATCCAATATTTATATTTTACCGTACAACAATAAATAACAATTTAACCTTAAGGGGTTGCCTTGGTGGTCCAGGAATAAGCGGGAAACTCAGACATCCTTGGTTCAAATCTTGGCAACTCCCTTGAAGCCAGCTCCCAAGGCATTAGCTTAGCTGATGAGTTCGTATCCTATCCAGGCGGAGTCGATTTCTAATTTACTCGTTTGCACCTTTGTGGGATAGGGGGTGTAGGCAGGAGTTTCCAATCTATCGTACTCATCAACAAACAACAAACAGACCACTCCGAGTTACACAGTTTGGGAGAGAACAGACAGACAGGTGATTGGATGAAGTTCAGAATACTCTATATAAAAAAATAATAATAATAATAATGTAAAAATCTATAAAAATAAAATAAAATAAAATATTATAAAATCAGTACAGTGAACAAGGCAGGAATAGAAAAGGAAGTTTGGTTGTGTGTTGACAAAAAAAACCAAAAAAAAAAAACAGGGGGCGGAGCCAAAAGTACAAGCGGTGGGCGCAAGTGACATGGAGAATTTGTAAGACTTGGACAAAACGGAAACCATTAGCTCATACGCTATACATCCAAAGTCAGTTTCGCAGAACGTGTCCAAGTCCCTTTGTTTTGGTCTCAAATCTCTCCTAAAACGACATTATATCATTCCCTTACATTACATATCTCTCTTTTCTTTTTATATATAAAGAGATAAAACGATGCGGAGATTCGTGATTCGTAGAGTCAGAAGTCTTCTTGACCGCTCAAATCAACATCACCATCATTATAAAAACAACCCTTTTCTTATCTCTTCTTCCTCTTCCTCTTCCTCTTCTCAGTATCAATCTCGTTTTCTGTCATCTACTTCTGTGCTTGGTTCCTCTTCTTCTTCAATGGCTCCTGCTGTCACTGTCGATACCATCAATCCCAAGGTACTGACTTTCTTGGAATTTGATTGGTTTTTGATATTGTGCTGTTGATTTGGAGTGTTTTTCCATCTGGGGTCGGTACTTTCAATTCAAAAGTGCCAACTTTCGTGGAATTTGATCATGTTTTGTTGATTTGGGCTGTTTTTGCATCTGGGTTTTTGGTTTTTAATGTATATTATTTAATTCACTGTTTGATTGCCTTTTTCTGTTAGTCAAATATTGGTGATTTGATGTTTCTGGATCTGAGTTTGCTTTGTGTTCTTTCTCTAATTACTATTTGTTTATTGTTAGGCTTTACGGGGTTCATGTTTTGGACTATATCTTTATTTTATTGCAGATTCGGCTTTTATCTTTTCAATTAAAATAATTTGTTTGTGTTCATGTTAATATGATATAATTGATCATGTTCTTCTCCACTTGTTATTGCCTCCTTGTTAAATTAAAGCTCAAGCATCTGCTTTTTTATGGTTGTGAACCTGGTTGGTGTGCTTGATTCTGTTTATCTGTATCTGTGTATGCTTTTCCAATATAACCTTAATCAAGCATGATACTGATGTTTTTATGGCATTAGATTCCTTTTGCTAATTACAGAGATGTCTTTAACCAAAATTCAGATTTTGATTGAAATCAGAGTAGTTGACCTTTTGTTCAGGTGCCTGTTTGGCAGTGATTCAGAGAATATGCAAAAGGCTCATTTGAATCACATAAGAACATGATACATTGGCATTCATGAATCATGAATATACCAGTTCAATTTTTATTTTTATTTTAACTTCTAGAAAAGTCAGATAAACGTGTCATGTTGATTAGAAAAGATTAATGTCAATGTGGAGGTTTTGGTGGTTGTCAATTTTTTTTTCTTTCGTTCTGTTTCCTCGTAAAGTTTATTTATTTATTTTTTTCCTCAGGTTCTAAAATGTGAGTATGCTGTCCGTGGCGAGATTGTCACCCTTGCCCAGGTAATCAGCTGCTTTATAGAAGATATATGTTTATGAATTCTGTTTATGGGCACATGAGCATGTCCCTAAAGAGTTAAAGAAAATAAGTGAACGATCCTCAATTGGTAGAACAGCTGTTGGGTGATTTTATATGGCTTTACCCGGAGTACTGTGCGAATGCACATTTTTGGTTGAAATGTGAAAGGATATGGTGCTTTCTGCTTCAAAATTATGAGATTTATTTTGAGGAACTAACTGCCTATACGATTTTATAACTATTTCTAATGATGGTTTTAAAAATTTTCTTGTTTCAGCGCTTGCAACAAGATTTAAAGGATAATCCAGGCTCTCATCCATTTGATGAGGTACATCTTTTTTCTGATTGAAACTTTACTTTTCCCCCCTTCAATGCTGGTTTGTGTTCTTTAGTAATAAGTTTCAATTTTCTTCACAGATATTGTATTGCAATATTGGAAATCCTCAGTCTCTTGGTCAGCAACCCCTAACTTTTTTCCGAGAGGTTGGTTTTATTTCCTACTTCATGGTAGACAGTTATCTACTACTAACACTTTCAAAGAAATTCTAAATAGGTGTATCTCTGTTTTAGGTTCTTGCATTATGTGACCACCCGCCCATCCTGGACAAAAGTGAAACACAGGGTTTGTTCAGGTAACAATCTAAACATTCATCTATATGTTTTTTTGGACTTTAATCATAAATCATGGTCAGTTATATTTTTAATTTATCTCATGTAACTTACATTTTTCTTGTATGAAATCTTTAGTTTGGTGAATTACTAGTTCCCCTTTAATAAAAAGTTCTTCAACAACTTGGTTTGTGGTTTTTGCAGTACGGATGCCATAGCACGAGCTTGGCAGATTCTGGATCAAATTCCTGGAGGAGCAACCGGTGCTTATAGCCACAGTCAGGTGATTATCTGTGACCATAGCAAATAAATTTAAGCTAATGCAATGCTCAATGATCATATATTGACTCCTGATATTTTTCTTTGCACATCAGGGTATCAAAGGATTGCGTGATACAATTGCAGCTGGGATTGAGGCACGTGATGGTTTTCCAGCTGACCCAAATGATATTTTCTTGACAGATGGTGCAAGCGTAGGAGTAAGTTTCAGTATTACTTTCTTTTTCTTTCTGCAAATTCCCATATCTTCAAATTAATTTTATAAAGAATGTGTAACATTTTTTTATCTTACAGGTCCATATGATGATGCAACTACTCATACGATCAGAGAAGGATGGAATCCTATGCCCCATTCCTCA
The DNA here is from genome assembly GCA_033220585.1 of Dipteronia sinensis. Classification (NCBI taxonomy): domain Eukaryota; kingdom Viridiplantae; phylum Streptophyta; class Magnoliopsida; order Sapindales; family Sapindaceae; genus Dipteronia; species Dipteronia sinensis. The sequence continues at coordinate 71,031,878 of CM065639.1, read as the reverse complement.
GTACCCTTTATATTCTGCTTCAATTGCTCTTCATGGAGGGACCCTGGTATGTTTGCTGAATATTAAAAATTCTCATTCGCATACTCCAGAGTCAACTAGGTTCATTAACTGTCGACAGTTGCTAACTTTCAGTTGGATGTTTTTAGTTTATATTGTTTCAACAAGTGAATTGATCAATCATTTTGAAGAACTGATCAAATCTTTGAACTTTCCTAGTATAACTCTTGCTTGATTATTGCAGGTTCCTTACTATCTTGATGAAGCAGCAGGATGGGGATTGGAAATTTCAGAGCTTAAGAAACAGTTAGAGGATGCCAGGGCAAAGGGTATTACCGTTAGGGCCTTATGTGTTATAAATCCAGGCAATCCAACTGGGCAGGTGTGTACCTATTAGCTTTTTGAATGAAGTAGAATTTTGAACAGTTTAGTATCATATCTATATGTTTGTTTTGAAATAGGCTGCTTTAATTGTTGAGTTCTGGCTTTTGTACGTCGTTTGATTTCTTTGAGCCATTCCTGCAGGTTCTTGCTGAAGAAAACCTGCGAGAAATTGTGGAGTTCTCTAAACAAGAAGGTCTTGTCCTTCTTGCAGATGAGGTGGGTGAATCTAGCTAATTTTTACCTAAACCGTTTGTTAACCCAATCTTACATATAGAGCCTTAATGAATGCTGATGTGCTCAACTCTGTCTGTTGGTTAATACATAGGTCTTTTATTAACATTCAATGGGTTCTTATACAGGTGTACCAGGAAAATGTGTATGTTCCTGAGAAAAGTTTCCACTCCTTAAAGAAGGTCTCCCGATCTATGGGTTATGGTGAGGAGGACATATCACTAGTTTCTTTCCAGTCAGTCTCTAAAGGTAAATTGTTCTCTTCTTTGCTTATGATGGTGATAGAAAAGGAAAGAGCCTTTTCAAACTATTGGTTTTAGATGTAACAGGTTTGCATTCTTTTTGTTGCTTTCAGGTTACTATGGGGAGTGTGGTAAAAGAGGAGGTTACATGGAGATCACTGGGTTTAGTCCGGATGTAAGAGAGCAAATATACAAAGTGGCGTCAGTGAATCTTTGTTCAAATATTACTGGCCAAATTTTAGCCAGCCTTGTCATGAGTCCACCCAAGGTTACTTTTTTCCTCTTTTAAGATGCATATCCTCTTTTATATGGTTGGATTAGTGTGGGCGTGATTTCAAACTTCAAAGATGTTGAAAAAGATAATGAAAGAACAAAGCAAGAAAAAATATATATAATTTGAGATCAGTTTGTCATTGCCATTTTTTTATTAGCCTAACTGTGATTAGTTCTTTTTTGTCATATCTTTAGACACTTTGTCTGAATATAAGAGCTTGAGTTTGAATTAGTTATGCTTTTATGATGATTTCTATGTTACATTATAATACAATTGGAAATACCATGTAGTTTCTTTTGGAATTATGAAGTTCAAAATTCATGGTCTCGTAGCAGTATAGGCTTGTGAATCAAGTGGCTCTATCATGTCTTATTCTTTATAATAGAACTAAAGTACGATATTGACTACATGGCAGTGCTGTAGCATCTGATCGATCTAAATAAACATATGCAGGTTGGAGATGAATCCTATGATTCTTACTGTGCAGAAAGGGATGGGATCCTCTCATCCTTAGCAAGGCGTGCAAAGGTTAGTTCAATCAACTTCTACAATTTAATAGGGTGTAAACATGGGGTTCTTCATAGTTAAATGCAGATTGTGGTAGGGTAGGACGCAGAGGTGAACGTGACCGACTTTTAAATTATAGTCTCTTCACTGGCTAAGGGTTAATTATCGATAAATTTTCCATCTATTAACTAATTAGATTTGTTAGATTTAATGTTTTTCTCCCTCTTGCTAGTCGGTACATATACATTTTCCTGTCATTTACCTTGTAGTAGCTCCTCAAACATGTCATAACTACAGATGATACATGATTTCATTTATCAGTTATGTCATATTTTAATTAAGTTATTTTGTTTATTGATCAGACACTGGAAGATGCATTAAACAGTTTGGAAGGAGTAACATGTAACAAAGCAGAAGGGGCGATGTATCTCTTTCCCCGTATTCAGCTGCCACAAAAGGCTATTAAAGCTGCAGAAGCTGCAAATTCTGCTCCTGATGCATTCTATTGCCGTCACCTCCTCAATGCGACTGGAATTGTTGTTGTTCCTGGTTCTGGTTTTGGGCAGGTGAACATCATTGTTTCTCCTCTTCAGAAACAAATAGTCACTTCTTTTTTGCTATTAGTTTACGCATTGATTAATTCTGTGATGATTTGACTTATGGTATTGCTGTTTGTATCTGTTGTAGGTTCCTGGCACTTGGCATTTTAGATGCACAATACTGCCTCAAGAAGATAAGATTCCAGCCATTGTTTCCCGTCTGACGGATTTCCATAAAAAGTTCATGGATGAGTATCGCGACTAGGGATCTTGCTTATATATAGAATTGGGAATAATAAAAATCCATTCATTTAATTTACAAACACCTACCATTTGAATGGAGATTGCAACAATGCATTATATTGACGTTTTGGAGAACATTTTGGTATGAGTTAGTAAAGAATCATTGTTTGCTGTGAAATTTGTGAACCATGCTTGGTCACCAAACAAGGTACCTTTTCAATAGATCAATTTTAAGTGAAACTGTCTTACTTTGTTTTAGAAGTATGGCCTCTAATGCTATTAATCTCTCTTTAGTTATGACACTATATTTCAAGACATTTCTTCACTGATTTTAACAAAATTTTCCGAAGTAGTTCCTTGTTAGATATGTTCATATGTAGAAAATGGCGCTGTTTGCACTGGCAAGATCATGTTAACCTGATTGCATACATCGGCTTTGAGGCAGTAGCATAGCATCATTTTGTGAGAATGCTATGTAGTCTGAAATTGAGTATTTTGTTTTAAATGTAAATTGTGAATGGTTGTGGGTCTTAAATAGAGATTTTATTATGTTTTTTTCAAAGACAATGAATATTTATTTCCAGTTCTGAACAAATGCAAAACTCTTCTCCTATTCTCTAATTCATCACTTATTGCACATTACACACCTTATTTCTGGCTTGTATTTCTGGGGTATTTTATCTTTTATTAAATTTCAAATGCTTGGAATACATTGTATTTTTTGTTTTGATCGAGTGATATGCATCTTGCTTTCCACATTTGTGATTGAAAGATTCAAATTTTATGAGAGATATCATGCAACGGATTTCAAACAGAGCCGGGCCGAACCTAATAGTTAAGCCAAGCCCATATTTACACTCAACTGCTTTTCGGACTTGGCCCGCAAGTATTATATTCAAGTCCATTCCTATTTCGACCTCACCACAATCCACTATATATATATATATATATAATAGTTTTTACATAAGTGCGCACCGATAGAATTATATAAGGACATTGAATGTGAGTCATACATTTTACATATTTTGACTTAGTATGTATGTATTTGTCAAAACTCTTTTAGAAATGTGGTCCATATTCAATGTCCTTATATAATTCTATCTATACACACCGACCGGAAAATGACTATAAAAAAACATTCTTTGTAACTTGTGAGCCCACGTGAAGTTCCAGCATTGAATTCAATGTTGTTGGATATTTGCCGGCAACAATTACGCCCTCCAAATCAAATCCCTTAATCAAAACATAAACATGATCGACATGAGAGTATGAGACATTGTTGATAGAAGAAATTAATAAGGCAAAAATGATAAAGAGAAATAAAAATAAAAAAACTTACGTAATATCTCTTTGATTAGGTCAACTTTCCCTTCTTGGAGGGAATTTAATAAATTCTCCAACAATAAATCCACATTTTTTACAATGCATTTGTTTGATGTATGTCTGTTAACGAAGAGAACACAATCATTGGTGGTAAGTTTATGGCTAGGAAGTATCATCCGCATCTATTTGTCGATGACAAATTAATTTTTGATATGAACCCTTGAATGACCTTAGATATCTCAAGTTTTTACGTAAGGGTTATATTGATGGCTATTCAGCTATTGTCATTGGTAACGTGAGTAATAATTGTTGTTTTTAATACTCAAAAAACCAATCTGGTTCGAATCTGTAAGAAAACAGAAAGTGAAACCAACCAAAATAGTAGGTTAGAAATCCGATTTCAGTAATCGAGGTCCATGTTTAACATGGTATCCTTAAGGCAATTTCGCTGTATAACACCGTATGTGTATAACGATTGTCTCCCAGGATACAACGATTTAACAGTAATCGTGCTGGGCACAAACACTTTCAACGAAATCTTATTAGTACACTCATATTTTATTAAAAAATTTAATTACAAAAATATTCCAATAGAAATTTATCAATAAGGACATATTATTTTAATTAAAAATAAACCAAATACTATATACATTCATTAATTACACTCATGTTCAACTATATTTCTTTATTAAAAAAAACTTACCTTTTAAAAAAGAAACTTAAGATAAACCCTAATTTTTATGATAAACCATACTTAAACTCTAATTTTATTTCAAGTATCAAACTTTTTTATCATCATATAATTATCATAATGTTTTTGCCTTTTTTTTATGTATAATTATGAGCTTTATCGATAAACAAAATATTTTTTTTAATGATAGCTGTAAATATCAACAAGTTTTTTTTTATGATAGCCGTAGATATCAATAAGTTTTATTTTTAAAATAGCTGCATAAATAATAGAATTTCATATTGAAAATCTTTAACCCCATTTATGATTCCACATATATATTCCTTTTTAGAAGGCTCCTACATTCGAGATATTTCTAAAAGTAAATTGAACCATCATTAAAAGTGGATTTGATTCAAAAAATAATATGATTTTTTATATATAAAATGGGTGTGATAATAATTTAAAAGTGTTTATAAATAATATGTATTAAAATTAATATATTTATTTCAATGAGGGTATTATTGGCATTAGGATGAGTGTTTATATTAATATTTATTTTTTAAATTTTAGAAATGAGTGTACTTATAAAAATGGATGTACTAATAAGTTTTATCGGTGTCAATATCCGTTCCCTTTATAATTTTCAGATCCAATAAAATATTCTTGATAAGCAACTCTCAATGAACAATAATAAATTCATTATTAATTATAACATCATGTTCATGACTCAAGTTTTTTTTTTCTACGTTAAAAAACTTCACAAATGTGAATGTATATATTAAAGATATAATTAAATCCAATTTCAAAAAAAAAAATTGTTAAAATTAGATTTTAGCATCATATCAAAGACGTTTACAATTATAACTTTATAATCTCGTGTTTTTTTTTTTGAGAGGAAATAATCTCGTGTTGAAACATTATATATTATGTTCAAATATATATTATGGCAAAGTCAAATATAATAGATTGCGTTAAAGTGAATAGCAGATTCCTTTTTTTTTTAATATATATATATATTTTCTCAAATCTCAATGATTCATTACTCTTCAACTGACCCAATTGATATTCCCAAATTAATATCATACCATTTAAATGCATCTATATTTAAAATCCTTGGCAGAGTATAAAAGCATAAATAATCCATTTTCAGTGTACACTAAACATAAATATTATAGACTTATCTCCATCAACCACATTATTCAAGTGTAAGACCAACTATTTGGGTTACTCCCTCATATAGTTTTATCAGCTTATAAGTTTCCAGATTAATAATGACTAAATGATTTGGTGAAAGGAGAAGTTTCATGTGAAGAAACTTGATTGTTGACAATGAGTTGGTATATATATACCAATTTCTTTAGTTTATAATCACAATCCAACTAAAACCATGGCATTGATTAGGTGCAATCAATTTAATCAACTTGGTAACTAGTTCAGTTCAGCACAAAAACAGAGGATTTATGCCTCCCAAGCATGATAAGTAGCTTAGTTCAGCAACACATAAGTTTTTGGGGTACACAATCCCAATCTTAAACAAGTATTAAGTGTCTCCCCTAAAAAAATAACAACAAAGCATGCTTTGATTGCAACTGGAACAAGACTGAAGCCGGGATGATAGTTCTCGAAAGGATTTCTCTTCATGTTCATAGGCGACTGATCACAGCCTCCACTTCGGCTGGGGTATACAGATGGTAAGATGGATATACCTTCGCTATATCAACATTATTTGGCATCACCTGAACAACTAAAACTATGGAAAACATATACACAAAAATTGCATTAGATTATGATAATGTTATACCTTTTCTTCCATAACTTGCTTCAATATGGATAGTGTAATTGTCTCTGCTTCTTGAAGAGTTAATTCCTGCAGAAATGACCAAATCAAATTCAGCACCAATTTTCAGACCCAAATGGAAAAATGTAGTCAGCCAATTTTAAGATAAATCAGATGGTTGATAAAGCCATGGGATTTCCCCGCTTGGTATAAGATGGTAAACTTCCCTATTGCTGAATAAGATAGACAATTTAAGGGCCGACTGACCAGCTTAGCATTGCAGACTCATAAAGTTGCAAAGCTACCAAGTCATTTACTCTCCAACACAGAGATAAACAACAAACAAGGAGGGAGTGCGGGCACGTGATACCTAGTTAAATTGTTCCTGCAGGGAACTGTCTGCTCCTTCTGAACCTGAACCGATAGCTTTTGCATTGCACTGCCAGAATGTGCCAGATGGATCTGTATAGTACCTGCACCATGCAAGTTTATTTTTGGGTCAAAAATCCAAGCAAGCAACATGATATATAACTTTCAGCATAAACAAGTTTAACAGCCAAAAAAAAACCTCGAACATGTTGACTAAGAATGCTTACTCTAGCTAAAACATTAGCTAAGTTGAAAAAAGGTAGATGAACAAACTAAGAGTTAAACATATTTGCTTCAAAAAGTTTGGAATGTATAATTAGTTAATTACGAAAATGGCCAGGTTTCGGAGCAAAGGAGGGGAAAATAGGGCTACTTAGCATACCATCGAGACTGATACTAAGGTATACAATAAACATTGAACAGAACCATCATAAAAGCTAGTACTTCATGAATCATGAGTCCAAGTCTAGAGCACTTGCAGCTCCCATCATCAGCTTGATTGTTCAATGCTCAAATAATAATTCTTATAGTACAGAAACAGAAGTGAGAATATGTACTAATACCAACCTACCACCAAATTGAAATACATCCACAGGGGTGTTTACCTATTAATCTATTATTGCAACACTAATTCTTGTCTACTTGTATATTTAAAGAGTGAAGCAATCTGAACATGTAAAGCAATCACAATTTACAAGCTTGGTCCATTTTCATCATAACCAGCAATGAGGAGAGATACTCCAAATGGTCGTGACTGCAAACCAGAAAAATTGCGATATGTCAAAAGGTACTCAAGAAAAACACATAATTATAACATATCCATGATCTGAAATCAGATACTAAGGCACTCAGTTACATTAAGAAATAATGATACATATGCACCACTGCCAAGCCATATAAAACTTGCTTATGTCTCTTACTCAACAATTAAAGTAATTAACTACTAGAACACCGGCTTTCTCTAAACGACAGTGACTGAAAATGAATTGTATGGATGCTTAACTTGAATATTCTAGTGAGCAATATTAGTGAAGATATGAAAATAACTCCAATATGTTTACAAGGTATGCAATTATTACCACAGATTCTTCTTCACCACCTTCACCAAACCTTAGTGCCAAATCACACAGTGCTTGTGTTGTAGATTCTATGGTCATTGGCTCACCATATGAGAATCTAGGTTCTGTACAAAAGAACTTAAAAAGTCAGTAAAAGAGCTATGTTGAACAACATATTTCAGTATAACAACCAAAATTTTCCGGAATGCTAGTTTTAAAACTCTCTTCCAGCAAAAGGATCTGCCTTGGCATTGAATATCTTTGTAAAACTCACTTCCTAAGACCGAACAGTAATATTACCACTTAAAACAGAAAATGTGCACACTTGATGAAATTTGAGATGAAGACATAAGTTACAACTTAAAAAACATAGGAAACTGAGTTGACAAAGAGGAAAAGCACAAACAGAATTGAACACACCAGCAGAGGTGAAGTGATCCTTTTTTTCAACAGCAAGCACAACACCTTCCTTTGTCTTCAACCCAATTGCAGTCGAACCCAGCTGAGCAATTCAACCAAACCCCACAATCAATCTCAATCAGCCAAAACAAGAGCCTCCACACTAGGGGGACAAGATTCAAGCAAAAAACAGTCCTCAGAACAAGAAAGGGACAACTTAGCAAGGCTATGAGCTACAACATTGGCAGTTCTAGGGATATGCACAGCTGAAAGTATGATATACTATTTTTAAAAGCTTAATAAGATTTCAAATTGGAGAATGACCGAAATTCATAAAAATGAATGGTAGTTTTCCATGAGTGCAAGTGTGCAACCATATAAGCATTCTATACTAGCATTAGCATTTGAAGATTTACTTAATTCTTACCAACTTAATTGCTATGACTTCTTTTTGAGAGTTTTATACGTGTTTTCATGATGTTCTAATAGTGCATAACCAAAGTACTTGAAGGATAACCATAGTTAACAAACTCATAAATTCCATCAAAACTTTAACAATAATGACAAATGGATTAACCATGAACAAAACACAAAGAAACTTGGAGCCTATGATCTAGCTAGCTCCGATATACACATGATAAAAGTACTATTAATCTGAAAAACACGTCTAAATCAAACAAGCATTCTGCTTATAACTTATAAGTATGCAAAATGACAGTACTATATATACAAGCATTTACCACAGCTCAATGTGGCTTAGTGGTAAGAGCTTTCATTCAATCCGTAAATATTTGAATTATAAAAAGTGACAATACACAAAGAAAATGATGTTTGGTTTGAGAGATTAGAGAATGATATAATATGTATATTGTAATTGTCAATGGAGTGGGAAAATCTTCAATACATCCTGGCCTATGTCTAGTCAACATGATATCATTGGATAAAATACATTTGGGTGTTACAGATTTTATTTTAGCTTTGGAGATGTGTTTCCTATATATTACAAGATAGTTAATAGAATTTAAAGGTGCCTTAATAGGCTTTTGCAAAAAATGAGTTAATTTGTCTATATCGTTATGTTCTTGCTTAATTAGTGTTTTTTTTTTTTAGTTATTGCAAGGAAAGCAACCACAAGAACTGTGACAGGAAACATGGGAAACCTGTCGGATCATTATCTTCTGTGCTTGTTCGGTAGCATTCCGCAGCTTTTCTGTGAAAAATTGCCATCCTCTTCATCAACTTCGCCTCTAGATTCGATCTCATCTTTTGTATTTTAACCTGTAACAAGATCACTTCAAATTTAAATTTCCCAAGTGCAGTTTCTTGCTTTCTAATTGGTCTATATCAATCACCTTGTATTAAACAACTAAATAACAGTTATACAGTGAACATTTTTTTATTCAACAGGAACTCAAAACTAGGCTTCCAAGCATGAGAGAGACCCCAGCAGCTCAAATAAAAATACTCCAATTCCCCATAACATTTTCAATGCTGGAACTTCACATGGGGCTCACAAGTTACAAAGGTCATGGACATACACAAATATAAACATCATGACTTACTAGCTAGCTTTTTATGTTCTTTATTCAAGATTGAAGCATATACATAAAAAGTAAATATACAATTGAGGAGCAAGAGGAAGACACTCCCAAAAGATGTGGACCAGCTAAGCAAGGCAAAGGGTGTCTTAAGTGTGGCAAGTGGCTCAAGGACTAAGCCAACATTAAACCCCACACAAAAAAAAAAAAAAAAAAAAAAAAACCTTGCTAGCTACCATATCAACATTATACATGTACCCACTTGAAAGATAATCAAAAGTGTATTGGTTGGTAAATTATTCAATGTCATATGGATTTATCGCGTGACTTGTACATCAATCCCAACTCTATTAGCTTTAACTCGACACTCATAATATTTGAAGACACCACTCTAATGATAGTTTGTGAACACATATATCATCTTTTTCCATGTTTGTGATGGAAAAGAAAAAGGTTGAATTAATGCATTGGACAATTAGAAGTAATGATAACCAAGCAAAGACAAGTTTTTGAAGTTTATTTTTACATGTTTGTGATGTTTGCATATGCATTCGAAAACTTGTTAATAGCTAATAATGGAAGGATGATATGAGTACCACAAGCTTTCTTAATTGAGCTTCTGCTTTTGCACTTTGCAGGTTCACCCAAGCTTGAATTTTAGCTTCTTCTCTCTGATACCTACGATTCGAAATCGAATCACAATGTTTAACTATCAACATACTACACAATCTGAGACTGCAAATTTATTATAAACTTATATACTACCTGAGGCAGCATTTGGTCTTTTCCTCTTCTTCCAAAGCAACAGCTCTTGAATCCAAAACACTCTAGCAGGACACAGTGCCTGCTGTTTCGAAATGTCTTAAGCTCTTTGATATTTCCTCTTCCTCCTCTTCTCTCGAGCTCCAATTAGTTATCACCGAATCATATTGTGTCCCGAGTTGTAGCTTAGCTAAATGGCAATCCTGCAGCTGGGAAATGTCAATGGTGCTGTCCGAGTATCCTAAGGCCAACGGGCCTGACCTGTGGGCAGGCGTGTTGTGTCGAGCAGGTGATGAGCTCATGAATGGCGTGCAGCATCTAGAAACAGTGGAACTTCCTAGAGGAGTCATCTCTGTCCCAATATCTGTGTAGAACCTCATGAACTACTTCCGTGCCTGCATCTTTCATGCTTTCGCCGTTAGCATTTTTGAACAGAAACCCTACTTTTGATGGCTCTGAGTATCTGGAATTTGGTAAAATCGGTTCAATCTCGCCCGTGAACTTATCTACCTTCATTAACAAACCTGGTTGTTAAATAATCCAACTCTAATTAGGAAAAAAAAAACAGTGATAATCACACATCAAACAAATGGAACAAGCAACACTAAATGGTCCTAATATCTTTGTCTAGCTAACTTGAGTGTCTCAACTTGAAAACAGACAACATAATACATAATTAATAACAAAATTCATTTTCTTTTGTCTTCATTTCCTGAAAATTTTCTCCTTTCTACCATATTTGGTCTAAACTACAAAAATATTCCATCCACGTTATATGGTATATATTTTGAACAAGAACCAAGAACCCAACTTGGCTTAGTATCCAAAAGGAGCATATAATCAAACAGTAGAGACTAAAAAGTTTAAAGCTTTATTAAGCTTCTACAAGACAAAAAAGATTAAAGAGTCCATGATAGAGATTTGTAAAGCTAAAAGTTATACAACTGATAACAATTAAACTAAAGTTGAAGTGAAAATGAAAATGAAATATATACCTTTTGGAGATCTGATGAGCCTACTGAGACCCCATTAAAATCTCTGGTTGGATTTTGAAAGGTTGAGACAAAAGTTGAGAACTTTTCTTCTGTTACCCTGGATTTCTCTGAAAAGACCACTGACCACCTCCATTTGCTGCTGCTTAAAGTTGTCACATTGTTTGTGATTCTTGGAAGAATCTAGTGGTGGCTTGATTGGATGAGCAGGTGAGTCATGACAGTAAGTGGTATTGAGCTACTTCTCTGCATCATCCCACTTTGAAGGAACATTTTTCTAGAGAATTGAGCAACACTGCAGTTGAAAACAGGCCTACCAGGTGTACAAGGAGCTTCTGTTGATCTCTTGTGTTTTTTTTTTTTTTTGCGTGAATGATGAGTTCACTCCTAATTCTCTCCTTCTCTGAGCTGAAATGCTGACAGGATAGGCATTGACAAACTCAGAAGTCTCTTTGAGATTGAGCTTGCAAAGTGGGTCAGCAAATGTGTCCACAAATGGGTTGTCTGTGCTTTTCCCATACAAGCTTGTGTTGTTCTCCAATGGTGCTTCCTGAAAACCCCACAAATAAACAAACAAAACACCCCAAATGAACACATTAAAAAAAAAAAAAAGTTAACAACAGAAACAAAAACTAAATGCAGAAATTCCATACCCCAGTAGATGGAAAGAGAGGTGAAGATTGAAAGTACTTTGGAGTTGAAAGATCCATGGATTTTGAGATAAATTTGAAGTGACAAAATACAGGTTTTGAGCTAGCTAGAGTGAGTGATTATTGTGTTGGTGTAAGTGATATAAAAGAGTGAGTGACGAGAAAGTGACTGAAAGAGGCAGTTGAACAAGTAAATACTAAACAAGGAACCATGGTCCAAAACTGACCCACATAGGAGGAGAAGAAGAACGAGATATTAGTTAAAAGTCTAACAACAGTGACTTGTTACTTGTTAGATAGTTATTAGATAGAAGTCCTATTCTTCACACAAACAGACCAAAATTTTCTACTTCATCAAAATAAGTGACTTGTTACTTGTTTTTTGGGATCATTCTTATTGGTCTTGAATCTTGATCCCCACTATCTGTCCAATAAGTATCAAACCTATTTCATCAAAATTTTGGTTTCACAACCACGAGCTGTGGTGCGGTTGGTCACCCCACTACTAGTGGGGCAAACGGTTCGGGCTCTACCCGAGTTCGAACCCCACTGAAAGCACCTCGTGGCCAGACTTTACTGATCTTCCGCCGAAGCGAGGATTAGTCTCACTCGTTAACAATCGGTTGCTGATCGGAGTGAGGGATACCTCATGGTCTAACCAAAAAATAATTGGTTTCACTCTCTAGACAAGCACAAATCTACTTTTACTATTTGGAAAGGCCCAATATGGAAAGACCCATGATAAATTATCTTCTCTAGAATGTTTGATTTTCATGAATAGAACTTCTTGTTAAAACTTTTTTTATCTTATAATAGGAATAATGCTAATCATCAACTTATTCTTATAATTATGTGTGGGGTGTCGATATTGACATTCATAAATATGATAAGCACACACATATTTTAATAAAAAATTTAATTATAAAAATATCTCAATAGAAATTTACCAATAAAGACAATTTAGTTTAAGTAAAAATAAACTAAATACTATGTACACTAATTAATTACATTCATATCTTCAACTATATCTCTTTATTACAAAAACTAAACCCTAATTGAACCTTAATTATATTTCAAGTATCAAAATCTCTCATTATCATATAACAAAGTAATGGAAAAAGAAACTAAAGAAAATCTCAAGAGAATGTCAATTATTTGTTCTCTTTTTAGTTTTCATCATATACTACACATTGCAAATTTATATCAACATTTTCTCTCCAGATTTAACAGAAGGTTCTCTCCGACAATTTTGGCGTTGTAGAACGGAGCAACCAGCCGAAAGTAGTACATTGTTGAAATCTAATTGATAACGAAACATATAATCCAATAATAATCTTGAAATAAAAAAAACTCAAATTAGAAGATCTAACAGTCATAGAATATAACAACTAGAAACAAAATCTATCAATCACATAATATCATATTTAGAATCCAGATCTAACAAACATAGTCAAAGGGGTACTACTAGCATTAAGATTGGTGTTTATAGTAATGGTTTAATTTATATTTTAGACATGGGTGTACATATAAATATTCACCCATGTGTGCTTATCATATTTATGGGTGTCAATATTTGCACCATTATGTGTGAGAAACATTAAATTTAATGTTCATCATTTCATACATTTTATAAAGATATGTTCATTTTTACTTTCGAGATTCACATAATTTTAATATAAATATTTCTTTATTTCTCATCAAATTTCTTTATTTCTCACTTTTATTAATGAAGAGAACACAACCATGGTGACAAATTTTTGGCTAGGAAGTATCACCCGCATCTGTTTGTCGAGGACAAGTTAATTTTGGTTAGGAACCTCGGAATGACCTTAGGTAATCTCAACTTTTTGCATAAGGGTTATGTTGACAACTATTCAAATGTTGTCATTGCTAATGTGAGTAATAAACTCTTGATAATGTTTATATTTTTACTATTTATCACTTGTGTTAATCTTTTGTGATTTTTGTTTTGATTTTTAGAACCTAATCGATGCCATTGAAAATTTGGAGTATACCAACAATGAAAGTCAGAAGGTTATTTCCGACATTTTTGTCTTTGTAGAACAAAGCAACCGGCCGAAAGCAGTACATTGTTGAAATCTAACTGATAGCGAAACACAAAATCCAATAATAATCTTGAAATAAAAAAAAAACTCGAATTAGAAGATCCAACAATCATAGAATATCACAACTAAAACAAAATCTATCAATCACATAATATCACATTTAGAATCCAGATCTAACAAACATAGTCAGAAGGGTACTATTGGCATTAAGATTGATGCTTATAATAATAATTTAATTTTTTTTTAGACATTGGTGCACTTATAAATATAAGTATGCTTATCATATTTATAGGTGTCAATATATGTACAATTATATATGGGAAACATGAAATTTAATGTTCATCATTTCATACATTTTATAAAGATATGTTCATTTTTCACTTTTGAGATTCATATATATTTTAATATAAAATTTTCTTTATTTCTTACCAAATTTCTTTATTTCTCACTTTTGTTAAATCACCCGCATATGTTTGTCATTGCTAATGTGAATAATAAACTCTTGATAATGTTTATATTTTTATTATTTATCACTTGTATTAATCTTTTGTGATATTTGTTTTGATTTTTAGAACTTGATCGATGCCATTGAAAATTTGGACTACACCTACAATGAAAGTGTGAGAGAGGTACAAGAGCATCTGATTTCCATGGCAGTTGAGGAAATGGGTTTCCAAGTTCGTGGTTTCAAACGTCGTTAAGTAAAGTATGTTCTCTTCATGGTATTAAGGTCGTCTAGATTACATAAATATACATATATATATATATATACATATATAGATATGTTTTTCAGGATATGTCAATAAATGAATTTGTTTAGGTTTAACCTTTTAGGGTATATGAATCTATGATTAAATCTTTTCCATGATTCAGGATTAACAAATATAGTCAGAATGTTCTTTCCGACATTTTTGGCTTTGAAGAACAGAACAACCAGCCGAAAGTAGTATATTGTTGAAATCTAATTAATAACGAAACATATAATCCAATAAGAATCTTGAAAAAAAAACTCTAATTAGCAGATTAATAGTCATAGAATATCACAATTAGAAACAAAATATATCAATCACAGAATATAACAATTAGAATCAGATCTAACAAACATAGTCAGAAGGTTCTGTCCGACATTTTTGGCTTTGTTGAACAGAGCAACCGACCAAAAGTATTACAATGTTGAAATCTAATTGAGAACGAAACATATAATCTAATAAGAATCTTGAAATATAAAAAACCCTTCAAATTAGAAGATCTAACCGTCAAATAATATGACAACTAGAAACAAAATCTATCAATCATATAATATCACAATTAGAATCTAGGTCTAACAAACATAGTTAAAAGGTTCTTTCCAGCATTTTTAGGTTTATAAAGCAAAGCAACCGACCGAAAGTAGTACAATGTTGAAATCTAATTGATAACGAAACATATTGTCCAATAAGAATCTTGAAATAAAAACAAACTTGAATTAGAAGATCTAATAATCATAGGATATCAATACTAGAAACAAAAGCTATCAATCACATAATATCACATTTAGAATCCAAATCTAACAAACATAGTCAGAAGATTCTTTCCGGCATTTTTGACTTCATAGAACAGAGCAACCGGCTGAAAATGTAACGGTCATAGAATATCGCAACTAGAAATAAAATCTCCTACTCACACGTTTGACATAGGGGCAAATACTTGGGTGTAGCGGGATGCACCATGCATCCCCACTGTGATCTTGCCACATCAGATATTCAAGATCAAAGTGGGGATACATGATGCATCTCACTGCACCCAAGAACTAGTTATATATATATATATATATATATATAGGAAATTGCAAGAAATGATCATAAAATTTTTAAGTTTATTGTTTTTAGTCAAATATATATTTTTGATTATACTTATCATTTTTTGACTTGAACTTCTAAATATACGCTTCTTTTGTCTTTACTCCCTTCAATATTTCCCTCCAAAATTTTGGTCTCTTATTTCCAGATCCCTTCATTTTGTTTTTCATTTTAAATATTCTTTCTCTCTCTCTCTCACGAAATTTTTGAGTGTTGAAATCTTCAATCTCGATCTCATGAAATTTTGAATGTTGAAATCACGAAGTGGCAACTAAGTTTCTGGCCAAGAAGACCGAAATTTCTGGCCAAGAAGACTGAAATTTCAAGCTGTCTTCAGCTGAAATTTTCTGGGCAACAAGGTGAGAGCTGAAATTTTCTGGGCAAGAAGTCAACGGTGAGAGCTGAAATTTTATGGGCAAGAAGCTGAAATTTTATGGGCAAGAAACTGAAATTTCTGGTGTGAAGAAGAAGAAAACCGCCGTGAAAAAGACAACCACCGAGAAGAATACACCACCATCTGAAGCCAAACGACGTTTTTCAACGGTATTCCAGTAATGTTACATGATAGAAGTTACATGCTAGTGCAATTTCAAGTTACATGCCAGTGCAATTAGAAGTTACATGCCAGTTAGTCACCGTTGAAAGAGACTTGTACTGAAAACAATTTCCAGTAATGTTACATGATAGAAGTTACATGCTAGTGCAATTTCAAGTTACATGCCAGTGCAATTAGAAGTTACATGCCAGTTAATCACTGTTGAAAGAGACTTGTACTGAAAACAATTTCTAGTAATGTTACATGATAAAAGTTACATGCTAGTGCAAATTCAAGCTACATGCCAGTGTAAATTCAAGCTACATGCCAGTAAGTCAAAGTTGAAAGAGACTTGTACTGAAAACAATTTCCAGTAATGTTATATGATAGAAGTTATATGCTAGTGCAATTTCAAGTTACATGCTAGTGTAATCAGAAGTTACATGCCAGTTAGTCACAGTTTTCATAGATGAAACCCAAGTTCGAAAACAAAGTGTGCGACGACGAGATGTGTTCTACGATGACAGGTGCACGATGGCCAGCAGAGGTGTGTGACGACGAGATGTGTTCGACGACGATAGGTGCGCGACTGCCAGCAGAGGTGTGCGACGACGAGATGTGTTCGACGACGAGAGGTGCGCGATAGCCAGCAGAGGTGTGCGATGACGAGATGTGTTCGATGATGAGAGGTGGGCGATGGCCAGAGGTCAGCGACGGCCAGAGGTGCGGCGACAGCAGGAATGACGGCGACAACGAGAGTGGTCCGAACGACGGCGAGCGGCAACTCAGTTTTTGCTCCTTTTTTTTTCTTACTTATATTACTGTAACCCTAAAAACAAAAACAACTGATAGGTATAACTCGTTTTTACCACACCCTTTTTTTTCAAATTTCAAATGTAGGGGCTTTTATGTCCAAAAGTGGTAAAAAGTGACGAAATCAATAAAAAATAAATTTATGGCTAAAAACAATAAACTCATAAATTCTTTAGCTATTTATGAATTCACCCTATATATATATTTTAAATATTATATAAATAAAAACTTTAGTATAATATTTTATGAAAAAAAAACATATTCTCAATAAAAAATCTTGATCTATATAATTACAAAAACTAATAAAATCGTTTAAAATTGTAAACTTAAATTGATTATATAAATAAGACAATTTAAAATTATTTCAATTAAAAAGATAATGAAAAAGATTAAAAATTAAAAAAGAAAAACAAACTAACCAACTCTTTATCGTAAAAAAGAGTTGTGAGTCAATATATTTTGTCCTTATAAAGAGTTGTGAGTCTATATATTTCGTCTATCAAAATACATTCTATCCTTAGACGGCACCGATAATGATAAGCTATCAAAAAATTTAGAAATAGTTTTTTTTTTTAAAGAAAAAAGTGTCCCGCTGTGATCTTACAACATCAGAAATGTCCGATGTGTTAAGATCAAAGTGGAGATGCATGGTATATCTCGCTGCACCCAAGAATACCTCTACGTCGTGATTATTTTTACACATAAATCCACCAAAACTAGGTTTAGGTTAATGCTTTTTTTAAATATTAATTAATTAAATAATAAAAACTTTACTGTAATATTTAAAAAAAAGCAAATCCTCAAAAAAATCTGGATTTACATAATTAAAAAAATTGTTAAAAATTTAAAATTTAAAATATATATAACTTGAAAATTATATATTAATTTCTTTTATCTGAGTTTTATTTGTTTAACTATTATAATCTACTTAGAATATATGAATGGAGTAAAATTTTAATTGGTTTTCACTTATTAGTACTGTATATATAAATGAATTGGAAAAAATAATAATCAGAAACTCTTCGTTGAAATAGATGGGATTTGTTATTTATAAAATAAAATATATAAATACTTTTTCTGAATTGGTGTGTTTAAATGAAAAGAAAGTTGTTTCCAAGAAGGGTTTTTGGGAGGGCACACAAATCGACTAAAAATTCATGTTTCCTAAGCTATCCTAAGAGTATTCACATTGCATCGGATCTAAATATAGACCCATTTAGTGTCATATCATCAATTTTAGGTTTGTTTTTTAAAAATTTGATCTTTCCATTTAGATGATTGGATCCTCTCTAAATAGGTTTCTTTTTTCCCACAATATAACTAAATTGGATCCACTTTTTAAACTTTATTCCAAACAATTATTATTCTTCATTAAAATATATTATATATATACATATATATATATTAATTAATAAATTATATAATATATTTTAAATATCGATACTATCGATAATTATTTATCAAATTATAATTAATTTAAAACAAAACAATTAAATAATTAAAATTATCACAACCAAATTACAACAACAATAAAATAAATATAATAATACAATATTTAAAAAATAGTGTCTACAAGACTACAATCGACTACTACTGTAACCACCATCACCATTTTTTTTTCATTATCTCCCTTTTTTATGTAATAGCCAAATTATTGCTTCATCTGTCATATGAGAGCAACAAGTTTGGAGCAACAAGTTTGGATTACAAAACATTTTTTTTTATTCAATTTTTTGATTCTATGGTTCGTTGTTTTTCCCTCTCAACAAGGTTTTCGAGAATATCTTTAGATAACAAATTTAGGTTATCAGTCTTTAAATTGACTAAACGGTGAACCATAATACATTTATTAATGTTTAAAATATTAATTTTTATAAGTTTTTACATTCTAATTCAATTACATACATAATTAATATTAAAAGTTATTTTTTATTCAAATTATTTAAATCTCATTACAAAGTTTTAATATATTTTTTCCCTCTTTTTATATATAATTATTTAAATTTATAATTATATATATATATTAAAAAAAGTAAAATTAATAAAAAATAATTAATGGGGCAGTTCCCAATTTTTAAGTTTTATATTTAGAACTCAAAAGTGGAACTAGCCCTATAGGTCCCATGTTGATAATGATTTGACAGTTGGTATATATACCAATTTCTGTAGTCTATAATCACAATCCAACTAAATCCACGGCTTTAGATTAGGTGCAATCAGTTTAATCAACTTGGTAAATAGTTCAGTTCAGCACCAAAACAGAGGGTTTATGCCTCCCAAGTATGATAAGTAGTTTAGTTCAGCAACAAAACATAAGTTATAGGGGTACACAATCTCAATCTTAAACAACCATCAACTGTCTCCCCTAACAAAATAACAACAAAGCATGCTTTGATTGCAACCGGAACAAGACTGAAGCCGGGAAGATAGTTCTCGAATGGATTTCTCTTCATGTTCATAGGCGACTGATGACAGCCTCCACTTCGGCTGGGGTATACAGATGGTATGATGGAGATACCTTCGCGATATCAACATTATTTGGAGTAACCTGGTATCAGGAGCATCGTTCAATATAGTGAACTAAAATGATAAACAAATACAACTATAGAAAACATGCACAAAAAAATTGCATTAGATTATGATAATCTTATACCTTTTCTTCCATAACTTGCTTCAATATGGATAGTGCAATTGTCTCTGCTTCTTGAAGAGTTAATTCCTGCAGATATGACCAAACCAAATTCAGCACCAATTTTCAGACCCAAATGGAAATAACCAGTCACCACCAATTTTAGGATAAATCAGATGGTTGAAAAGCCATGGGATTTCCCCGCTTGGAATAAATGGTACACTTCCATATTGCTGAACAAAATAAACAATTTAAGGACTGACTGACCAGTTAAGCATTTCAAACTCATAAAATTGCAAAGCTACCAAGTCATTCAGTCTCCAACACAGTTTACCACAAACAAAGAGGGAGTGTGGGCAGACAGGTGGGGGTATGGAGGGAATACCTTGTTATATTGCTCCTGCAGAGAACTGTCTGCTCCTTCTGAACCTGAACCGATAGCTTTTGCATTGCACTGCCAGAATGTGCCAGATGGATCTGTATAGTACCTGAATCATGCAAGTTTATTTTTGGGTCAAAAATCCAAGCAAGCACCATGATATATAATTTTCAGCATAAACAAGTTAACAGCCAAAAAAACCTCAAACAACATGTTGACAAAGAATGCCCACTCTAGCCAACACATTAGCTAAGTTGAAAAAGGTGGATGAACAAACTAAGAGTTAAACATATTAGCTTCAAATAGTCTGGAATGTATAATTACGAAAATGGCCAGGTTTCGGAGCAAATGAGGGGAAAATAGGGCTACTTAGCATACCATCGAGACTGATACTTAGGTATACAATAAACATTGAACAGAACCATCACAAAAGCTAGTACTTCATGAATCATGAATCCAGGTCTAGAGCACTTGCAGTTCCCATCATCAGCTTAATTGTTCATTGCTAAAATTATAATTCTTATAGTACACACAAAGAAATGAGAATATGTACTAATACCGACCTACCACCAGATTGAAATACATCCACAGGAACGTTTACTTGTTGCAACACTATGTACTAATACCAACCTACCACCAGATTGAAATACATCCACAGGAACGTTTACCTATTGCAACACTAATTATTGTCTACTTGTATATTAAAAGAGTGATGCAGTCTGAACATGTAAAGCAATTACTACTTACAAGCTTGGTCCATTTTCATCATAACCAGCAATGAGGAGAGATACTCCAAATGGTCGTGACTGCAAACCAGAAAAATTGTGATATGTCAAAAGGTATTCAAGAAACACATAATTATAACATATCCATGATCTGAAATCAGATACTAAGGCACTCAGTTACATTAAGAAATAATGATACATATGCACCACTGCCAAGCCATATAAAACTTGCTTATGTCTCTTACTCCACAATTAAAGTAATTAACTACTAGAACACCGGCTTTCTCTAAACGATAGTGACTGAAAATGAATTGTATGGATGCTTAACTTGAATATTCTAATGAGCAATATAAGCAAAGAAATGAAAATGACCCCAATATGTTGACAAGGTAAGCAGTTATTACCATGGATTCTTCTTCATCACCTTCACCAAACCTTAGTGCCAAATCACACAGTGCTTGTGTTGTAGATTCTATGGTCATTGGCTCACCATATGAGAATCTATGGTTCTGTACAAAAGCACTTAAGAAATCAGTAAAAGAGGTATGTTCTACAACATCTTTCAGCATAACAACCAGAATTTCCCGGAATACTAGTTTTAAAAGGCATACAAGCATCAGATATGAACAACCAAGTACCTGAGTTTCCACTCGTGCATGCTCAACAAGTGTACGAGCATCAGCAATCAATCCACTCATAGCACATCCTATATGGTCATCGATTTCCATAATTTTCTCAACACTACTAGGCTCCTGAAAAACAAATTGAAGGACATGAAGGCAGTAAGAAGTTGCAATCAACTACATTGCAAACATTGGCAAACGTAATCACATAAAAAGCATGGATAAACCACAATTCAAAACTTATACAAAATGATCTTTTGCAAATTTTGTTTCTCCTATTCCTGATTGTTACTACAGAAGTTTATGAGTCTTATTGACCAACACATTACATAGATTTGATGTTATCTTGAATCACTTAAGGAATTTACTCTAATCTACTTTAATGGAATCAAATATATATCTCATCTCACTTCTTAACAGCATTTGGTCAAGATACTATATACAATTCCTTTAAATATTCTTCTCTTAAAACATTATGACCTTTACAAAATGCATATAGGATAATCCTGGTTCATAAATATTATTTGGGTGGAAACAGAACAGAAAATGTGCAGCACTTAATGAAATTTGAGATGAAGACATTATTTAAACATAAATTACAACTTCAAAAACAAAATATACTGAGTAGACAAAGAGGAAAAACAGAAACAGAATTGAACACACCAGCAGTGGTGAGGTGATCCTTTTTTCAACAGCAAGCACAACACCTTCCTTTGTCTTCAACCCAATTGCAGTTGAACCCAGCTGAGCAATTCAACCAAACCCCACAATCAATCTCAATTGTAAAATTAAGCAAAACAATTGCTTTAAAAAAAATCAACAAAGGAGCATCCATCCACTAACTAGTTCGTTTTTTTCAAGTGAAAGCAATACAAATAAGAAAAAGCTTCTTCTTTTTTTCCAGAAAAACAAAAACTTGTACTTACTTTGATGGCCTCGATAGCGTATTCAACCTGAAATAATCTTCCTTCAGGAGAGAAAGTGTTGACTCCTCGATCATATTCAGTCCTAATATGTTCCGCAAACATTATATAAAAAAATAAAAAAAAAATTACTTCACTATCTATCACAACAAACCAAACCCACAAAAAAAAACATTAAAACAAACAAAACCCAGAATCTCATACCTTGTTAGAAACATGTTTTTGCGTTGTCGATTGGATCTGAAAACGTAGCACCTTAGAGAAAACCTTTAAAAATAATAATAATTAGTACCGTCAATGTCGTACAAGCTTAAATCATCTGTAAATTTCAAAAAGATAAATAAAAATACAGAGAAAGAGAAGATAATTTTACCTGAGCTTGAGAGAGAGAGAGTAACTGAGTAGAGGGTGTGTGGAAAAGAGACGGCTTTTTTTTTTGTAGAGATCTTCTTGAGGGACAAGTCAAGGATCGAAACGTTGTTTTGAAGTTTCTGTGGATGTTTTACACGAAACGAGCACTCATGGTTTGGGTTTCATGTATGGGCCTCAAATTGGGTCCAAAGAGCCCTTCTTCAGGCCCATTTTAATAAGACACATTTCCAAAAACCTCTTAAGTTTTGATTTTGTTTTTTTAAGATAAAAAAAACATTTATATCAAATTCCTGATTTTTTTTTAAGTATTACACAATTATATAAATTCAAGATTTTTTGGGAGCAGAGGACTCGAACCTGTAATCTTATACTGTAAGTGTGAGAGGTTTTACCATATGATCAATCTCATATCGTCACCCCGAAAGGTTATTTTAAAATAAATTTGGAAGCTATAAGATGTTTTTGTTATACAATAAGAATATTTATGTAAAAATTTGAAACTAGATGATTGTTTTCGGTGTTGTGGGAGTAAATATTTCAATTATAAGAATAAGATATTTGGGTCGGATATCTAGGGTTGTGTTGCGCTTGCGCATGTAGTGCTTGGTCTCCGGCACGTCCGTTCGGAGTCAGTAAGCCAGATTTCAAAATGTTAACCGAAAACAATATTTTCGTTTTTCTTAAGATTTAAAAGTCAATGGAATTTTGTTTTTATTTTATTTGAAATGTTAGATATCTCCTCTTATAGTTATATATATATATATATATAGTCATTTTCCTGTCAGTGCACACCGATAGAATTATATAAGGACATTAAATGTGAGCCACTCATTTATAAAAGAATTTTGACAAGTGCATACATACCAAGTCAAAATATGTAAAATGAGTGGCTCACATTCAATGTCCTTATATAATTCTATCAGTACGCACTTATGTGAAAATTATTGTGTATATATATATATATATATATATCGAGGATTTCGGACTTCATCCAGACACCTATCCGTCTATCCTCCCCAACTAACGAAACGAGCACTCATGGTTTGGGTTTCAATGTATGGGCCTCAATTTGGGTCCATAAGAGCCCATCTTCAGGCCCATTTTAATAAGACACATTTCCAAACACCTCTTAAATTTTGATTTTGTTTTTTTAAGATAAAAAAGACATTTATATAAAATTCCTGATCTTTTTTAAGTATTACACAATTATATAGATTCATGATTTTTTGGGAGCAGAGGACTCGAACCCGTAATCTTATACCGTAAGTGTGAGAGGTTTTACCACATGACCAATCTCATCTCGTCACCCCGAAAGGTTATTTTAAAATAAATTTGGAAGCTAAAAGATGTTTTTGTTATACAATAAGAATATTTATGTAAAAATTTGAAACTAGATGGTTGTTTTCGGTGTGTGGGAGTAAATATTTCAATTATAAGATTAAGATATTTGGGTCGATATCTAGGGTTGTGTTGCGCTTGTGCATGTAGTGCTTGGTCTCCGACAGGTCCGTTCAGTAAGCCAGATTTCAAAATGTTAACCGAAAATAATATTTTCATTTTTCTTAAGATTTGAAAGTCAATGGAATTTTGTATTTTATTTTATTTGAAATGTTAGATATCTCCTTTTATAGTTTTTTTTTTATATATATTGAGGATCCCGGACTTCATCCAGACACCTATCTGTCTATCCCCCCCAACTGCGTGAATCGTCGGAGTAGGATAGATAAGAAACCCCGGCTCACACCCCCGCCCCTACAAGGATGCAAACAGGTAAATCAAAAATCATATTCGCCTAGGTAGGATTTAAACCGCCGACTTAGGAGCCACCTAATTCTCATGTCCGTCATTCCACTAGAGCTAATGTCTTGGGGGTTGGCCCTAAAAGTTTGACACTAGGGGGAAAACCTATGACCGTCCGTCTAACCACACATCACAAGTTCGCCCTTACCGCTAGGCCAACCCCTTGGGGTTAAAGAAGAAACAAAGTATGTAAAGAAAGAAATGCAACCCCTTCTCATAGTTATAGCACACATGAACACGATTATAATAAAATTAATATGATATATGTACTATTTTTGAAAGCTTTTGGAGAAGATCCAAATTCATAAAAATGCATGGTAGTTTTCCATGAGTACAACCATGTAAACATTCTCTACTAGCATTTGAATCAAGAAAAAATGTGTCCTCTTTTTAAAAGCTTTATATACATTTTCTTTTACCGTGCTAGTCTCCTAATTAAACATATAGCAGGATAAATTATACCAATACAACATAATCGTATATGACATGTATGACACAAATATGTCGAAATTAATACAGCATAATCAAACCATAAAAAAATACATATGTAATCAACATTAAAACATCAAAGACCATTCAATGAATCCATACAAATCAATCCATCAAGGTACTTGACAAAACCTCATTAAGTTATCGACATTTTATAAATCGTAATATTATTTATGGATGATGTGCTGTGATGTTAACATCTCTAACATTATTTGAACATAACATTATTTGATTATGAATTTGGATACCATTTTCGATAGATAATTTACAGTTGCTTCAATATTTGAAATAAACAAAATAATACAACAGTCTAAGACTTTAACCAGTAAAAAGCATGATATCTAAAAAACTTGGATTCTATGGCAGATTATGATTGATTTTGATTGGCCGTGCAACACCAGCATGCATGCTTAGGAAAGATACAAAACAAAAGAAAAGGCCAAATAAAAATGTACCCAAATTTCCAAAACCTCTGAAGCCAGCAAGCTGCTTTTAAAATAAGCACTGGTTGAGAAAGTTAAAAGCCACTGCCTCCTGCTACTTTTTAGTGAAAAAACCTATAGTATTCTGCATACGAAAACTGTATGTTAATAATGGTCCCTAACTTGTCAATATTTGGGAAACAGAATGACTTAAATGCATGCATGATTATGAACAGCTTTTGCTTCATTGGAGTGGAAAATGTTGCTTAGCCAGAGACTTGTCAATTTCTGCTAATTTATTACAAGTTAATTTTTTCTTCCCTTCATTTATTGTGAAAATTGAAAATGTGTAAGATATGTCATGGAGGGCATGAAAGTCTTCTTTCTAGTTGGAGATGATGATTGACAGAGCCTAAACATAGTTCCCATTTATTAGGTTCAGGTCCACTTCAATGGTGGCTCAGATTGACCCACCATTAACATTGTCATCAGCAGAGTTTCAATAAGGTGATCTGATCTGGAGCTAAATAATTCTCTAAGTTTCAGCCAATCATGCCTCTTGATCACCCCAACCACATATAACAATTTGGATATGGAAATATGCCTTTGCAAAAAAAAAGAAAAAAGGTATATAACTCTTGGCATTTTCTTATAGATAGAGAGAGAGAGAGAGAGAGAGAGAGAGAAGAATGAAGATGATTTGTCTATATTGTTGTGTTCTTGCTTGATTAGTGTTTTTTTAGTTATTGCAAGGGAAGCAACCACAAGAGCTGTGGCCGGAAACATGGGAAACATGTCGGATTATTATCTTCTGTGCTTGTTCGCTAGCCCTCTGCGTTTGCTCAGCATGTTGTTGCCGTGCTCCTGCTCTCCATTCCTCAGCTTTCCTGTGAACAATTGCCATCCTCTTCATCAACTTCTCTTCTAAGTTCGATCTCATCTTTTGTATTTTCACCTATATAACAAGATCACTTCAAATAAAATTCCCCAAGTGCAGTTTCTTGCTTTCAAATTGGTCTATATTGACCACCTTGTATTAATTAAACAACTAGTTATCAGTTTATATAGTGAACATTTTTATATTCAACAGGAACTCAAAACTAGGCTTCCAAGCATGAGATACCCCAGCAGCTCAAGTAAAAATACTCCAATTCCCCACCACAACATTTTCAATGCTTGAACTTCACATGGGGCTCACAAGTTACAAAGAAGACAATGGACACATAAACAAATATAAACATGATGACTTTCTAGCTAGCTTTTTATGTTCTTTATTACAATTGATCAGGATGAGGAGGAAGAAGACACTCCAAAAAGGAGTGGACCACTTAAGCAAATATAAGGCAGAATGTGTGATGTGTCCCAACTGTGGCGAGTGGCTCGAGGACGACTAAGCCAACATTAAACCCCACAAATAAAGAAACCTTGCTAGCTGCCATATCAACATTATATATGCACATATTTGAAAGATAATCACAAGTGTATTTGTTGGTAAATTATGCTTCTCCTCCTTAAGTTTCAATGTCAGAACAATATTTGGATTTACTACAACAATCCCAACTCTATTAGCTTTAATTTGCCACTCATTATATTTTAAGACACCATCTAATGATAATTTATGAACACAAATTTGTGATGGGAAAGAAAAAGGTTGAATTAATGCATTGGACAATTGGAAGAAATGACAACCAAGCAAAGACAAGTTTTTGAAGTTTATATTTACATGTTTGTGATGTTTGCATATGCATTCAAAAGAACTTGTTAATAGCTAATGATGGAAGGATGATATGAGTACCTCAAGTTTTCTTGATTGAGCTTCTGCTTTTGCACTTTGCAGGTTCATCCAAGCTTGAATTTTAGCTTCTTCTCTCTGATACCTGCAATTCGAAATCAAATCACAATGTTTAACTATCGAACGAACATACTACACAGTCGGCAAAAATAATGCTGCTGCAAATTTATTATAAAATTATGTACTACCTGAGGCAGCATTTGGTCTTTTCCTCTTCTTCCCAAGCAACAGCTCTTGAATCCGAAATACTCTTGCGGGACACAGTGCCTGCTGTTTCGAAATGTCTTAAGCTCTTTGATATTTCCTCTTCCTCTTCTTCTCTCGAGCTCCAATTCGTTGTCACCGAATCATATTGTGTCCCAAGTTGTAGCTTAGCTAAATGGCACTCCTGCAGCTGGGAAATGTCAATGGTGCTACTGGTGCTGTCCGAGTGTCCTAAGGCCAACGGGCCTGACCTATTGGCAGGCGTGTTGTGTCGAGCAGGCGATGAGCTCGTGAATGGCGTGTGGCATCTAGAAACTGTGGAACTTCCTAGAGGGGTCATCTCTGTCCCAATATCTCTGTGTAGAACCTCATGAAATACTTCAGTGCCTGCATCTTTCATGCTTTCACTGTTACCATTTTTGAACAGAAACCCTTCTTTTGATGGCTCTGAGTATCTGAAATTTGGTAAAATCGGTTCTACCTCGTCCGTGAACTTATCTACATTCATTAAAAAACCTGGTATGAGTCTTGTTCAAGATGACCATAATCCAACTCTTATGAATCTTGTTCAAGGTGACCATAATCCAACTCTAATTAGGAAAGCAATTACAGAAAAAAAAAAACAGTGATAATCACACATCAAACAAATGGAACCAAGCAATACTAAATGATCCTAATATCTTTGTCCAGCTAACTTGAGTGTCTCAAATTTAAAACCAGACAACACAATACATAATTAATAACAAAATTCATTTCTTTTGTTTTCATTTCCTGAAACTTTTCTACCAAATTTGGTCTAAACTACAAAAAATCCCATCCACATTATACGGTATATATTTTGAGCAAGAACCAAAAACCCAGTTTGGTTTTTGTATACAAAAGGAGCATAATCAAACAGTAGATACTTAAAAGTTTAAAGCTTTTATTAACCTTCTAAAAGACAAAAAGATAAAAGAGTCCATGATTGAGATTTATAAAGCTAAAAGTTAACAATTGATCAAGATTCGACTAAAGCAGAAGTGAAAATGAATAATATACCTTTTAAAAAGACATCTGAAGAGCCTGCTGAGACCCCATTAAAAGCTCTGGTTGAATTGTGGTGGTCCAACGCCATAGAACTTTGAAAAGTTGAGACAAAAGTAGAGAACTTTTCCTCTGTGACCCTCGATTTCTCTGAAAAGACAACCTCCATTTGCTGCTGCTTAAAGTTCTCACATTGTTTGTGATTCTTGGAAGACTCTAGTGGTGGTGGTGGCTTGATTGGATGAGCAGGTGAGTCATGGCAGGAAGTGGTGTTGAGCCACTTCTCAGCATCATCCCACTTTGAAGGGACATTTTTTCTAGAGAAATGACCAACACTGAAGCTGAAAACAGGCCTACCAGGTGTAGAAGGAGCTTCTGTTCTCTTGACTGATGAGTTCAGTACTCCATCTCTCCTTCTCTGAGCTGAAATGCTGACAGGAAAGGCCTTGACAAACTCAGAAGTCTCTTTGAGATTGAGCTTGCAAAGTGGGTCAGCAAATGTGTCCACAAATGGGTTGTCTGTGCTTTTCCCATACAAGCTTGTGTTGTTCTCCAATGGGGCTTCCTGAAAACCACAGTCCACAAATAAACAAAAAACCACACATTAAAAAAAACAGAAACAAAAACCAAATGCAGGAAAAAAAATCCATACCCCAGTAGATGGAAAGAGAGGTGGAGCTTGATAGTAATTTGGAGTTGAAAGATCCATGGATTTTGAGAAAAAAAATTAAGTGAAAAAACACTGATTTGGAGCTAAGTAGAGTGAGTGGTTATTGTGTTGGTGCAAATGATATAAAACAGTGAGTGAGAGTGAAGAGAAAGTGACTGAAGGAGGCAGCTGAACAAGTAATACTAAACAAGGAAAAAGCATTGACTACAAGTCTACAAGGAACCATGGTCCATGGTACTGGTACACAAACAAAAGATGACTGACCCACATGGGAGGAGAAGGAGATAGATAATAAATAAGCACTTTGAACATAAGCACTTTTTGAGACATCACAAGCACAGGCACAAGCAAATCCCTTTCAAAAAGTGAGACAACAGTGACTTGTTAGATAGATAGAAGTCCTATTCTTCACACTAAGAGACGAAATTTGTACTTCATGAAAAGAAGTGGAGGGAGGAGCTTTGGGACGTGTAAGAAAAACATAAAAAAATAAAAATGCACTCATGCCTCTCGACTCCTGAGTCCTGAGTCTTCCTGTCTGTCTTGTAATCTCAAGACCAACCAGAGAATTTAGATATAATCAACTTTTTTATAATTTAGATATAATCAACTTTTTATATTAATTTTCTTTTCATTTTTTGTATTGTTTTTTGGGATCATTCTTATTGGTCTTTATCCCCTCTATGTGTTCAATGAGTATCAAGTGTTCCATTATACAAGAAAAGTTGGAATCCAATCAAAATATATTATCATTAAAATCTCTCTAAATTAATAATATAGGACCGTTTAAAATTTATTAATTAATAGAGTTATTATATAAATTATAATTTTATTAAGTAATAATTTATAGAAGCCATAAATAGGTCCGATATGATTAGATGAAAAATTTATCAAGTATTAATTTATAAAAACCATAAATAGATCTGATATGATGAGATAAAACGGGTCCCCCATCAATCTAAATTTTTTACTTAACTTTCTAGATAGGCACATACCTACTGCTCCTATTTGGGCTGGGTCGGGCCCAATATGAAAAGATGGGCCTCAGTCCATGATAAATTATCTTGTACAAAATGTTTGATTTCATGAATATAACTTCTTTAGTTCTTGTGTTTTGGAACTTTTATATTATAATATAATTAATGCTAATCATCAACTTATTCTCATAGGGTGCGTTTGTTTGACAGAGTAGGATAGGAAATGAACTAGATTTTAGTCCATTTCCCATCTTTTGCTCAGCAAAGGTTTGACAGAGTAGGATAGGAAATGGACTAGATTTCTAGTCTCTAGTCCATTTCCTATCTTTTGCTCAGCAGAGGGATGAGATAAATTAGTCATGTCTGACTTTTTTAATCCCATTGACTCTGGATAAATTAGTCCCGTTTAAAACAATGGGATTCAAATGAATGAATCCCATCTCTTCTTCTCTCCTCTAACATCATCTTCTTCAGGCAATTAGAAAATAAAAATTTTATTCATAGTTACAAAATCAAAACCTTCAATCTCACAATCACAAAAGCAAAACCTTCTTCAGATCTACTACTTCTTCATCCAGTTTTCGTTGTGTAGAGAGCATTTTCATCTGGAAAAAAAATCGAAACCCACAATCCCAAATCAAAACTTTAAATTGCAAAATCAAACATGAACCAAAATTTTTATAGTTAACCAGAATTTTTTCCAGAGCTTGCTCAAAGCTTCCTTAGCAACTTCCCCAATAATCACTACAAAAAAATTAAGGATTATATATAAAAAAAATTAACAAAAACCAGTGTCATCTACTTAGATCTACACCAAGTAGATCTACACTAATTTCGGTTTAAGAAAGAAAAAACTTCAAAAATTAAAAATAGAAGAAGAAGAGGAAGAATATAAGAAGATCAGCACACAAATTTCGGTTTAAGAAAGAAAAAAAATTGAAAAATCAAAAATAGAAGAAGAAGAAGAAGAAGAAATGAGATCCGCTATGGAGGAGTTGAGAGCTGCGAGGAGTTTAGAGCTATTGGTTGTATTCTTTCAATGATCTTTTTTTTTGGGTAAGTTTAACTAAGATTAACATAAAGGAGGTATGTGTAATTATTTGTTTACTTTTAAGCGTATCTTATATTGAACCAAATACATTATAACATTATTTTTAATCCAATCTCGTATTGTATAAAACACGGGAAACATTATAATTAATCCAATCTAATCCAATTTCATGTCTTAAAAATAGTTAAATTCTATCCCGCGCACCAAACGCACCCATAATGTGGGAAACATGAAATCGTATGTTCATCATCTCATACTTTTATATAAAAGATATCTTCATTTTCAACTTTGAGATTCATATAAGTTTTAATATGGTGAGAATTGATTGCTGAAATTTAATTTGATTGGAAAAAGCTTACTTACCTAAAGATGATTTGTATAAATTTAATTTTATATTTATGCTTGCAAAAGATGGACACTTTGTTAAGGGACACAGATTTATTAAAGAGGTATTATTACTAAAGTCCCTATTTTTTCACGAGTTGTCATATTTTAAACATTTTTGTCATATTAATCACTTTAGTCCATTGTTTTTTCAAAGTACATCACTTTAATACATTTGACCAAAAACCAAGGGTCAACTATAACACAATAAGTAAAAATACAAATTTACCCTTATTGTTTAGGGATGGCAAAGTTCCCTACGGGGACGGGGACGGGGCCCCGTGAGGACCCGCACTTTTGGGGTGGGGATGAGTTTCAATTTGGTGGGGATGTGGCGGAGATGGGGATATATAGTCTAACCCGCAATGGGTTTAGGGCGGGGATGAGTTTTATACTCCCCAACCCGCCTCACCCGCTTAAAATAATACTTAGGTTAAACTACGTAATTTTAAAGAAAATAAATATATCTAAAGAAGGAAATATATAAATACATTAACCCTAACTTTACATCTCTTCACTGTTATGAATTTCGAATATTTTGACTTCATACCTTAAGTTTATGTTTGAAAATGATTGAGTTTTATGAGATGTTTTTAATAGTTTATTGAAATTATTTATTATTTTATATTTTATATCATATTCAATGGTTATATATTTGTTATTTTAATAATATATATATATATGTGGGGTTAATGAGTGGGGATGGGGAAAGCACTCCCCGTTGTACCCCACCCTGCCCCAACTCGCTCCATCTATGGTGGGGTTTTATGAGGGGATGGGTTTTCAAAAAATAAATGGGGTGGGGTGCGGAGAAGGCCACCCCGCCTCGAACCCGCCCCATTGCCATCCCTATTATTGTTATTTTTAAATTTTTTTCTTTTGATCCCTCTAGTTTCAATAATAGCTGGTCAACCCCTGGAAAAAAATTAAAATGCCTCCATAAGGTTGAAAGACACAAGCTCTAGCCAACTAAGCTATACTAGCTCTTTGTTGAATATTTGTTGATTTAAATGTATATATAGTTATATAATTTGTTTAAACTAATTTAAATATATTTATATAATTTAAAATAAACTCATATTTAATAATAATATATAAAAACATATTTATAAAAATGACAAAGAAAATAAAAAAACAAAAGGAAACCCAGAAAATCCAAAGAATCAAAACCCATAAAAAAAAATTTCTTTCTTTTTTGGATTTTTTTCCTTTTCAAAAAAAATATTATTTCAATTTGATAAAAAAAACCGAGAAAATCAAACCCATAAATTGAAAATGGAAAAAATCAACAAAAAAAAAAGAAAATAATTTTTTTTTTACTTTTTTTCCCTTTATTTCTTTTTGTTTTGTTATTTTCTTTTTCATTTTCATAAATGTTTTTACATATTATTATTATATATGAGTTTATTTTAAATTATATAAATATGTGGTTATTATTATTTTTGTTGTTGATTTTTTTCTTTTTTCAATTTATGGGCTTTGAGTTTTTGGATTTTTTTTATCAAATTGAAATAATATATTTTTTGAAAAGAAAAAATCCAAAAAAAGAAAAAAAAATTATTGGCTTTGATTTTTTAGATTTTCTAAGTTTCTTTTTGTTTTGTTATTTTCTTCTTCATTTTCATAAATATGTTTTTATATATTATTATTATATATGAGTTTATTTTAAATTATATAAATAGATTTAAATTAGTTTAAACAAATTATGTAACTATATA
This sequence comes from Dipteronia sinensis, assembly GCA_033220585.1. Lineage (NCBI taxonomy): Eukaryota > Viridiplantae > Streptophyta > Magnoliopsida > Sapindales > Sapindaceae > Dipteronia > Dipteronia sinensis. The sequence goes on along the minus strand of CM065639.1, from coordinate 70,998,487 downwards.
TATAGATGTACATTTAATCAACAAATCCTCATCAATGAGCTAGTGTAGCCCCGCTAGCTAGAGTTTGTGCCTTTCAACCTTGGTTCGAACCCTGATGGAGGCATTTTAATTTTTTTTTCAGGGGTTGACCAGCTATTATTGAAACTAGAGGGACTAAAAGATTTTTTTTAAAAATAACAATAAGGGTAAAATTTTATTTTTACATATTCTGTTATAGTTGATCGTTATTTTTTGGTCAAATGGACTAAAATGATGTATTTTATAAAAACAAGTGACTAAAGTGACTAATATGATAAAAACGTTTAAAAATGTGACAATTCGTCAAAAAGTATGTACTTTAGTGATAATACCCGTTTATTAAATTACATATAAAAGTATAAAACCCAATTGTTTGGTTTAACTTTAACTTAATCATTATTTATGGGCACAATATGAGGAATTCATGTTAGTTAAATGTTAGAATAATGAATATCACATCACATAATAGTGTACATGAACAAGTCATCTCATTAAGCAGTTTTTTTTTAAACAAACCTTCAAGATTAAACTAAATAGTTAATTATTGATTGATAATAGTATTTAAATATTGATAATCTCGAGTCTTAACTATCCAAATATTAAGTATTACAAGTGCAATCCGAATATCTATTCAAAAGTCAGAACTATAGAAAAGAAACTCTACACACATTGATAAAATGCATACGATGAGATTCGAATCCCACATCATAAATGTGATAAAGAAAGTGTATACTCTCGAGTTAAGAGATAATGTGCTTTTTAATCTCTAATGCTAATACGTGCAAAGCAATTAATTCTATAATGTAATGAGAGATCATATAAGTTGACTACAAGAATAAAAATTATTATCTGAAATGAAGGGTTGGAATTTGATTGATAACAGATTTCTTCAAAAATAGACACATTTAGCATCTATTGGAAAAAGTCTATTTGTTGCAAAGCCAATGATGTAAATAACAGTAGTATTTGATGAAGAATCAGGCTAGGATTTAGACTAGTAAATTAACTTGAGCCTTATGTTCTTCTTCGTGAAATTATGTCATGGAGAATAAAAAAAAATCAAAGTCTTATTCACTTTTAGTTGATCCTCGTGAAATTATGTCATGGGGAATAAAAAAAAAAAATCAAAGTTCGTATTCACTTTTAGTTGAGTAGTTATGTATCTTTTTCATCCTTCATATTTGTTCATAGAAAAATACGTATGAGAAGACATCTTCTCAGTATTGCAAGAGTGACTCTCTTGACCGTGTAAATAATGATCGATATCAACAGATTCTGATATACCTCTGACCTAACAAAATGAGTTTGAAAAGAAAAGAAAGAAAAGATTGAATAGATGGCTAGCTTAATGTTAATGTGAAATTGTGAATAGATCCACTCACCAAATGCATCAGAAACAGGTATAAGATAAGCAAATTGGGCTCCACTTAGTTTATTTATACCTATATAGTGTATATATATATATAATGCAATATGATAAGACACCCCCTATCAATAATTGAAGTTTACATCCATTTTCAAGTCATTTATTAAAAACTTGTAACCATACATCATTATATATACTAAATTCTTACCTATCAACAACCTCCACTTAGAATAAACAACAACTTGTCTCTTTCCATTTCTTTCTTCTTCTTGATTGTTGTTGTTTCTGTTGATATCATCAATGGCTGTTCAGTGCTCTTCTTCTCCACATATCATCATTGTCCAAAAAACTTGGTCTATTACAAAGCCTGTCAACAGGCTTTTGATGATTAAAAGAAGTCATGATCAACAAGTTCCATTTAAAAAGGCACTTTCACTCAAGATCAGATCATCCTTCAAAACCAAGGTCAACTCTCTCTTTGGTTTTTTATTGTTTGATCATATCATATCATAAAATTTACAACTTTGGTTTAATGAAGTTGTTGTTACATTTCTGATTAGTTTTTTTATTCAACAGGTTTTTGAGGACAAGTGTGAAGGCATAATCTGTTACAGAGATGAGTTGAGTGGGGAGATAATTTGTGAAGGATACGATGAAGGCCCTCGTTTTCATCAGCAGCTTCCTGAAACAACATATCAATCAAGGTACATAGATTACCTTGTAACGCGTTTTATATCCAGAAAGTCGTAGAAGAATGAATCTGTTTGATCAGTTTTGCAATTTTGTTTCAGGGATGCTGAGATATTGAATATTCTTCTACAAAGGTGGAATGAAATTGCCAATGGTGGTGGTGAAATCATCAACAATGCTGATCACAAAGGTGGTGGTGTTGTGCAAGAAGACATCAAATGGAATGGCTTTAACACTTACTAGTTCTTACTAATCAATGCTTAACTGCACAATTTTACAAATCTATCTGAAATAATGTGAAGCAGTGTATGTAAATAGATTTCCTTTGCTTATGGAACATGTATACTGAAGCATACAAGCAAGCACTTTTTTCCTTCTGTTCTTCCTGTTTACATTATTAGAATTCAGTTCCTTTCTTGATTGTTTCTTTCAATGAACATCTTGCAGTATTTGCTCAGGTCATGTACAAATTATTTAAGAAACTCTTAAGATGAATAAACTTGTATACACATTTCACAGGCATGCTAGAGACCAAATCATTCTTATTTTTTCACACGGTTTTGATCACAATACTTGCGATAGCATGGACTCCAGGATAAGCTAGCCAGAAAAAAGTTTGGATAGGTTCACTAATGCAGAAAATTTCCCAGCAAGAGAAACTAGCTTGCCATCTTAAGAAATGCATATTCATCCTAGGAATCAAAGTAATCAATTTCAAATCACAAGCAAATGCCAATCTTTCTCTAACCCCACCAAATAATATATACGATAATACAAAGAGCACAGCGTACGCTTAGAAAGAAAAGGAAATAAACAGATTCAGATATACAAAAAAGATCTAATATATATTGAAACAGAAGACAAAAATTCACAGTACATTACATGTACATGTTGGGACCTAAATACATGAATAAATATTTTGTACAAAAGATTTCATGGAGAGGTCATCAAATATTAAACCCCTGACAGAAAATTCTGTGGCTTTTAACAGGCCTTGTTCTTCATATCCTAGTAAATAATAATGAATTTCCCATTTTAACAAACATACCAAAAAACTGCTATCCAAAAGAATTGAAGTAAGGAAAATGAATTATATGAACGGGTAAAAAAACCATATGGGATGATAGATTCCCAAATCACAAACTGGAATGTACAAGCAGGAGACTCGCAGTAGCATTCTACCAAGGTCCAAGTTATGTGTTTTCTTCACCAAAATCAGACTGTGATTTACTTGGAATGATAGTAGGAGGGAACCATTGATCTGGGACCATCAAAAAGTAGGTAGTCATTGCTTTCCTGAATCTTTTCTTGTACTGTTTGGGTGAAATTACTGTTGGCGATGTGTTCTTTGGCCCGCCAAGAATACCCGAAGCCTTCACCCATGTTTCAAGGTGCTTGTCCCATGTATACTGCCTCATGAAATCAATGATCCCAAGAACTAACTCATGCTTCTCTTCATCCACTCCAACCAGTAATGAATAATCCATTACATCGATTGACTGCATCAGCACGAATAAATAATAAATTAAAATATATTCTAAAAGTCTCTCTCTACCCTACCCCTCAACCCCCTAGAGCCAACACATAAAGATCCAAAACTTACCGCAAGAAAAGCAGCGTCATTCCAGACAGCTCTCTCCAATAACCGCTTTGCTTTGTTTCCCACAAAAATGGGAGAAGTAGGCATTGCTTCAATCAGGTTCTGGTCGAGCAGAACTTTGTTGCTTCCACTAGAATCAGGATTATACCGTGATCGGGACGATCCTTTAAGGTCATAAAGCCGAGTTACACTCCTTGAAAACAAAAGATTCTCCATGACCAGAACATCCATCTTTGTTTCTTTCCCGCCTTTTGAATGCTTTATTGTAACCTGACAAACACCAAACCAAAATTTTGATGGATTAAGTTCTAGAAAGTATAATGTCTTCAGCAATACCATGGTATTCAACGCCTTCAGCAATCACCTCTACTATATAAATGTAACTCTTATATTAAGTATACAATTCCTGTACTTTTCAAAGAAAAAAAAGTATACAATTCCTAATGTCGAATTTACATCTCTTATCAATTATTCTTTAGGCAAGGCACAATAAGTGTACAAAATTCCATTCATTTGTGAAAATTGTCTTTATTTTTTAGCACATTTGGAAAAGAAGCAAACAAGTTATAGATTTGAAGAAGGCAACTTAATGGCGTTTTTCTGGGGTTGAACGCATACTCCTTACTCTACCAAACTGTTCCTTTTTTTTTAAAAGAAAAAATTATTATTTTTTTCAACTGCCATACATGTCAACACATAATTAAGAAGATATAAGAGTGGTGACTAGAGCAACTTCTCAAGTTAATTTAGATTATGATAAGTTAAGCCTATATAATAGCTGTTAAAGTCACAAGAATTGGCACCTGATAGATCCCCAGAATCTTTGCCAGGCATGTTGGACTCCCTGTGCTAATTGATTCAGACAAATACCTGAAATATTCAGGGGCAAACTTTATAAATGAATCCAGCTCTGTCTTTGTGACTTGTTTAATGATAAACCGATCATCCAATGTTTTGGCAAAGAAAACATTACTCTTGCCACCTTGGGCACCCCACTTCTTACATCGGCTAAGAGACCTTATATAATCCAGCTCAGATGGGCAACATATTCTCCTTAATGCTTCAAAGCGCTTCGCAAAGTAACAAGTTACAGAATATTTCACCTTACCAAGTGAGCCGTCATCTTTGAAAGAAACTTTGGGATGCAAAGCTTTTGTATACAAGAGTGGATCCAAAATCAGGGAGCTACGAGATCCGGACATGGATAAAATACTGTCATCAGTTGACCCAAGACTTCTATAAAGATCAATGTTTGTTTCATCAAGAGACTGGAGAGACTGAACATTAAAGGAATCAGATAAAGAAGTCATAAGATCCACACCATCTCTTGGTTTTTCACCATCATCAACCTGTAGCTCCACATGATATTCAGGTGATGTTAAAACATATGCTATAATACTCGTGGGTTCATCATCAAAAACAGGAATTACGGTGTCATTAACACCCACAGGAAGAAGTAGCTTAGCACCACCTTGTCGTTCTGATTCTCGAAATGATGAAACATAAACTGGATTATACTCTCCCACTGTATCAAGTTTCTGAGCACTCGCCAAAAAATTCCTGTTTAATGAACGATAGAAGTTTAAAAATGGCATTCCTAACCAGCTTACAGAGTCTTCTGTATTATCAGGGCCCTTGGTGGACAATGCGGGTGAAAGAATTTGGACCACCTTGGGATCATTTTGCTCGTCCTCGTGGTCCTGCAAATCTAATGACTCTGTCACTACAGCTACAGCTGAAGAATCCACCATAGCTGAATCAGGAAGTGCAGAGGTATTATCCTTTAGTATTCCAACTGCTGGATAATTTTCACCCGTCCATGCGGCCTCAAGCGTATCTGACAAACTAGCAACAGGAAACTGCCCCTCAGACAGGGTCCTGCGTACGATTACCTCGGTTTCCAGATGGCCAGGTGGCTCATGGAAGCTCATGCTAGCAGAATGACTAGTTTGATCTTTTCCAGGATCAGAATCTTGACACAAATTTGCAGCTTGAAGAACTTCATCTGAGAAATGAGTGCCGCTATCATATTTTTCTTCCTGATCAGAGCTCTTATCAAGTTTCATATCAACGAGAGAATCATATAAAAGAGGGCCTGTTTCAGGCTTGGTGGTCATGTTCGTCTCAGTGAGCTTTTCATTATTAGTTGGGACCTTTTCATCTTGCTCTAACATTGCACTGCAGGAACCATTCTGGGAGTTGTTATTATATAAACTGGCAGCATAAACTAGACGGTGATCCCACATATAAGATTGGAAAAGTAATTGCCTCCGCAACCGATTGATTTCAAGAATGTCAATTGTAGGTTGGCCCTTTTTCACTTCCTTTTCCAAAACTTTTTGGAGCGATTCCTAAATCAATGTCAAAGCAATCAAGAAAACAGGTACTGAAAGCAGCTAATGAAGTGAAAATTTAAATTTCTGCATCAATTATAGGGATTGTCAAACTATAGCATGTCTATATCCAAAACTTTTACAACATTTTAAGAATTTATTTACACTATTTTATTGGTGGAATTATAATTGGAGGCCAAGGAACTGATCCCTATAAAAGACAGCTCTTTGTGGCAGTTGAAGAATATTTGGGTACCAAAAACATGAAAAACGATAAGCAATGAATCATTAAACGATAAAACTAAGAAGATCATACACATTATTGCCATTAACACTTTTTTTCATCCTATTAATTGACTAGTCCACGCAAATAGCATAAGACAGTCTGATTACCATATGTTAACACCTGATTCATCTGCACGCAAGTTCAGTGTTTGTATAGTCTACATATATGGCATGGTGATTCACAAAGCTTCTAGGGCATCAGACTTGTTTTGCTAAGGCGACGAATTTTAAAATCTAAGTAGGGACTCACCTCGCATTCTGCTTTCTCCTTTTGTAACATTCCTTCAAGTTCTGCAATTTGGCGTCTTGTTTCAGACGTTTTCATGCCATTATTAAGTGATCCCGTGCCAAATCTTTTATCTGCCATTTGACTCAAAGCATTGAGTACTTCAGAGAATAGAAGCTCTGCCTGGGCCACCACCTGTATTGATCAGACAACTGAATCAACCAAATTCGGAGAATTGTAAAATGGAAATTTAAGAAACCAAATTGTGATCATTTTACCTGATCTGCTTCTTTCTGTATCCACTCTGGTCTCCCGTAGTTGAACTCAAGTTTGTGGGGAGGAAGGTAGACAGTATGAACATCAATTGACGCATATCGGAAACAAGCAACCATTTTCCCGAATCTGCAAGAACAAACAGTGAGGGAGAGCAAGACATGCCTTAATTTATTTTCTTAATTTGTCTTAATTTATTCTCTTATCAACTTGGTCAACAATCAATCTAAGACTTTGTATGGTCACAACAATGCTTAACATTTTTACACAGGTCCCCAGAAATTGGAAACCCCCAAAGGCCCTTGTTGAGGATGACCATATGAACACTAGCTAAAAAAAGTCCGGATCAAGTTCTACAACAGGCAACAATATTTCATAATACTCAATTACATATATAATTACCACACAAATGAATCAGACAGCCAAGATAATTACCCATAGAAACGAAGACAATCTCTATGTAGAGAATGGCCACAGCTTGCCACCCTGCTTGCAGCTGCATGATTTGAAAAGCTGAGCTCCAAGAATTTTCCAAAAGATAGACCCCAAGCAGCATCAGACATCACTACTCTCCGAGTAGCTGGAGGAAAACCGTTGATTCGTGGACATTGAAGGCATCTGTGCCACATCCAGATCTTTCCCTCCTTTTCACCTGGTAAGAGTATCTCTGGCAGCTTCTTAACAGATATAGTAAGGCTCCCCTGCCGATGAGTATAACAGTGGACATGTGCTTCTGAAGGCATATCACAAGAACGGCATCGAAAATTCTGACAAAACACTAGGATTCCTCAGTTCCAGAATGCATTACCAGCACTTCTGAAAGTAGGGTTATATACATATGGAAGAAAGAGTTAACTTACCTGATCAAACAAGTGATCCCGCAAAAACCGACCCAAAGGTTTATCAAAGCTACCATAGTATTTGATTCGAAAAAGATGAGACCTTTCACAGACAGTTCCCTTCCACACGCATCGGGAAGATAATGAAACTAAAATGCTCTGATGGTCTGACGGTGACGGAGGAAACTCTTCTTTTGAAGGTCCAGGCTCTTCGGGATGATTATTACTATCTTGTTGCAAATATGATACCTCTGAACCAACTGGATGATTTGCAATTATTGGACCATGACCGTCTTGCGAACTGTTTTCCACAACACCTTGTCCCAAAGCCTCTGAAGTCCCAAAACCATTTACAGAAAGATGATCACTCATGACAACCTGGCCATTGTTGGCTGCATAAGTTTCTGCCACCAAATTTTCTTTTGAAGCCATTTCTCTCTTTTCCTTGAATGTACAGTAAGGAAGAAGCTCACCCTGAAAAGAATCTGAGACATCTTTCCTCGAGGAATGAGCAGAAAAGAAAAGACTAGTGGTACTCGGAATGATGAAATTCAAAGTAGGTTCTGCAGACTGCAAGCTAGAACCATTAGGTAAAAGAGGCGCTAGCTTCATTTCCATTTTGGCAATAGAATCACCACCGCTTGATGAGGTCTGATTTGACATGGGAACACTATTCCATCTGTGTGGTTCAGCACTACGTGGAGGTCCCTCAGACTTTTCATTGGCAGGAATACAAAAACCAGGTACAGTTGATATGGATCTTTCAATGCCTGATGATTTAGCAGGAAGTGCAACACTAATTGGAGAGTTCATTGGAAGTTCTGGCAGAGACGCTCCTTCATCAGCTAGAAAAGATGTTTCTAACGCCAAGTGGTATGCTGCAAAAACCCCATATTGGACCACATGCTTCACTTTCTTCAACTCGTCACCATTCGCACCTCTAAGTAAAATCTGTAATGAACAGAAATAAAAGCATCAAATAAATACCATGTAGCAGTCTCCTCAGGTCACTCCTAAGGTACTTAACCATATTACAATATGGTTGTACATCAAAGGGATCAGCAACAACTTTGATAGGTACATACTGTTTAGATGCCCATTCTTTGGGCATAAAATTAATTTCTTAAACAATCATCCTCTAAACCTTTTAAATTATATTTTAAGGTCTTGAAGAGGTGACAAAGCAATTGACAGCCATTACAAATGGATTTTCCGGCAGCTATTTTTTCTGTAAGCCATATATGATTGTCTGTTTAAACTTTCAACCTTAATTGTTAAAAATGAACTCATTATGTTATTTGCTTTCCCAATTTTTTTTTTCCGGGGGGCCAGGAAACAAGCTGCTATTTTTTTAGGACTTACAGTAAATCCCAATGGCTTTGGGCATCCTTCAAAATACATCAAGGTCTTCATCAATTTCTTCCCACCCTGCCCAGCAGTACCAAGATCTTCCAGAAACCTCTTCACATGAAAACTCTCACAGTATCCCAGCTTTGGGGAAGAGATATGATCGATTGAATTGACTATTTGAGCGCCAGTGCAGCGGGCTATCCGTTCTAGAAGTGGCCTCTTGATATTCAGAACAAGTGATATGTCTTTCTCAAGAAGGTACTCCTGTGCAAATCGGGAAACTGATTTCTCCACCAGAAGGACATCCGGGTTGTGTGCATCTATCTTAGCTACTGCCATCTTCAAATGGTCCATTTCCTACACAAGGATGTAAGCCTATGAGCTCTAAGAGAAAAAAAAAAGGGGAAAATGTATTACCTACACACAATGAAGAAACCAGTAAGTGAGAAAAGAAGAGAAGAAAAAGTAACAAGCAAAACCTGTTGTAAAAGAGTATCAAAACTTGACAATAGATTAGAAACGCGCTGATACTCAAGGGCCCCTCCAAGGATCAACAAGCGAGGTTTATCTAATTTTGATGTCATTCGTCGATGAGCCACATTTTTCTTACAAACAACTCCTTTGGCCACCATACTAGAAAAAAGAAAAACAAAAAAGGCGAAAATAAAAATTAGTAGAGAAAGAAATTTAGAGGACTGCAACAATAATCAAAGATGAATCATCAGTCAACTATAAAGTTTAGTAAGCATATTTATCTAAAACCAGAAAAAAGCACGTGACTGGAGGTACAACGAGGTAGCTATAAGAATAATGGACATAAAGAGCGGTACAACTCACATCAAATATAACAACCAATAAGAATTCAAATCAGTTTAATAGGAAAATAACACAGAGAACAGCACTATTAAACTAAAACATGGGTAGAACCATGGAACATGATGTCCAATGTTATGGGATGATATCATAGCCTCTCTAATTGATGATTCACTAAATGTGATATCAAAATAAGTATATACATCAGAATGTGGACCAGAGCGGCATAATGGTGCATGTTATATGTCAGAATGTCTACTTTCTACTATATACCTCTCACAGCGACGTCCAGAAGCTATGCATTTTACTTTCACATATCCACCCGGGTCCATCCCTCCACCTTTGCTCATATCTGGCTTTAATAGCGTAGCAGCTTCCCAGGACAGAGATGTGATGATCTCCAACCAGCTCTCTTCATCATCTTCATCGCCGAGAGGAAGGTTCTCAACATTTAACAGCTGAGCTACCAAAGCCCTAAAATGCCCATCCACCACATTCTTCATGACTTTCTTGCTCTCCTCACCTGATTTTTCCTTATTGCGGTACTCCCCACTTCCAAAACTGCTTGAATTGCGCCAATATCCCCACTCTCCTGAAGCATCAGCAACACCATCGTCATCGTCATCAGTAAAACCAGTTTCTCTTTCATCTTCTTCATCTTCTGGTTCAGGAGGGAGCCAGAGAAGCCCATCATTCTCAAAATCTACAGGTCCAGCATTGACACTTTCTTCACCATATGAAGGTGAAAGTGGCTCACCATCATCACCGATATCCTGCTCATCCTTTTTTCCCAGCTGTGGGATTCTTTCCAACCCTTGCGAGTCAAAACTGGTATGTAGTGGAGAGCTGGTTAAACTTTTTGTGGCATTATTTTCTTTATCAAGATGCATCTTTTGTGATCCATCATCATTACTCATCTCATCAAACTCAACTGGACCAAAGAAGTCATTAACTTGAGAAAAATTCCTAGATTCAGAGTCAGACTGATATACGCCATAATCATCCTCGTCATCATCGCTCCTGAAGCCAGAAGAATGGAGGAAAAAAGAGCAAGTAATTAATAATTGTGTACTAAACCTGCTTTTTCTTATGGGTGGCACCAACTAAATTCATTGTATATGTAAGCTAGTCAATTGGAATTACATGTAAAGTGACTAAAGATCGTGCTGCTTATACATAATGTAAGATATCTGAAGACTTTTACAGGTAACCCAGCAGCTAACATAAGAACCATCAACTTCCATACCTATCCGCTATCAACCATATACTCATCATGTTTCAAATTTATAATGCTTACACTATCAAACTATTGAGCCAGTACCAAATTATAATAGCGTATGTAAAAAAAGGCATCAATGAATTGAAGTTCAAGTCACTACAGTGACAAAAGTGATTAACAAGAGAGAAATATCAAACCTGTTAATCGTAAAATAATGGTTTAGAGATGGATCGTCTATGTCAGTAACAAGGTCATTGCTCTCCTTTGATGCTACCTCGCCTTGCATGTCTGGGCTTGTCTCTGTTATTGGAAACTGACGAGGGCTGACACCAGAACTGCGGTGAGCTCGTTGATAAGGCCCAACTGAGTAAGGCATCGAGCCAAGAGTAAAGCTATTACTGTTAGGAGTGCCACAAGATTTAGTGCTGACCAAACTTGTCGCTGATGGTGAGCTACTAAGATTGGGGTTGGGAACCTGAATTCCATTATGATGAGTGGCTCTGCCCTGTTGCCATTGCTTGAAACAATAATTACATACCCGAACCTTCTCCCAATCGTCACGGTCAGTGTTCGGGTCAACAGAAGGGGCAGGAACTGAATTTGTTGTACACTGACCACAGAAAATTCGACCACAAAGTCGACAATGGTGCCTACGGTTAAAAATGGTGAACTGAGAATCACATTCGTAGCATACCCTACAACTTTGATCGGGCATCCAAAAATCCCTTGATACATTTGCAGGTTCCGATCGCCAAGGAATCCATGATTTCAGTAAAGCAACCAGGTCAGAGCATGTCTTGCCGGGGGCATCCATCTACAAACAACCCTACTCCCCCGGTCATTATTCTATGTTCATTTAACACTCCTAACAAACTGTATCCTCACAAATCCACCTCAAAATAAATACTTTGAATCCCTAGAACACTAAGAGTCCAGTTCTAAAAGGCTCTAAGCACCAGAACCTAATATCCTCCTCCTGCCTCTATCAAAATCCTCCTATACCAACTTAGGATGCTCCTAGTTCTCTCTATTTCAATCCAAAAACAAATGAATTTCTTCTTCCAAAAAACAACTAAATATATCTATAATCCCCCTCGAATCCGACCTTCTAGAATTCAGCTACTAACATAACCAATACAAGAAGATAACTTTCAACATCAATTGTCAAAACAAGACACAGAAACACCAAATTCACAAATACCCAGAAGCTGAAAACCTCAAACAACCTTGTCAATAACCATCAAATGAAATCAGAAACCCCAAATAACACCACCACCACCCCAACAATTACATATACACAATAATCTTCTCATTACAATCAAAACAAACCAAAAAAAAAAAAAAACTTCTTCCCCAAATAAAAAACGAATGTAAATCTGTATCTGAATATGTGTGTATATATATATATAAACGAAAAATATATATTTCTGATCGAGAGAATTCACCTCAAAAAGACAACGAATACCACCACCAAACCAATCAAGATCTTCCTCAAGCGCGAGACCGCCCTGATCAATCGAAGAGAACAAAAGGGTAGGTGAAGAACAAAACGATAGAAGAGAAAAAAAGAAAAAAAAAAAAAAAACCTCCCCCTACCCAGAAAGCGATTCTTCAAAATCAACTATTTTCGATGCTCAAAACCAAAAAAAAATCCTCCATTTTTATTTTATTCTAATTTTTTTTAATGTAAAAAATTCAATTCAATGTTGATGATAACTACAACATCATCACAGAGAACCAGCAATTCATCCATAAAAATGGAAACATAATTTAGTATTATGATGATTATGATGATCAAGATGTGATTTTTCTAATTTCAATATGAATATTTGACTAAAAATGTTTTTTTATTTATTTATTTTTTAAATTTTATTTCGTGGCAGAGAAAGTGACATTTCGTGACGTGGGTCCATGACCAATAAAACGATGTCGTATATTGAAAATTATTAGATTACAGAAATGCCCCTCTTTGAGTTTTCTCAACTTTCAGACATTATTTGACTTGAGAAAGTACAGATTTTGTTTGGTTTATTTGTACGTGTTGACGTGTTGTCAGTTGACTTGCTCCAACTGTTGTCTACTTTTGGATTGTGTTACAACTTACAATCATTATTCGCTGTTACAGCATAAAACCGCGTCCAAGGTTGCTGATGTTTAGGGCAAGCAACCCTTTTTACAATCAATTATCCTACAATCATAAACCCATCAATTAATCCGTCAAAAATACACAGACCTATCACGTCATTTGTATATCGATCAATTCATGAAATTTGTAACATTCATAAATGTATTTACTTATGAATTTAAATTAGGATTATGTTAATTTATACTTTATAATATATGTTAAAACATCGTAAAAGAAAATCAATCTATATTTATTGTCTTGTTCCTGCATTAATTGTGATTAAAGACCATAATATAATATCTAACATTCCTTTCATAATGTTTTAACCTGTGTCTAAGAGCATAGATTAATACTACCCTATAATTTATATATATATTTTTATAATACTTACGAACATATATATATTTTAGGTTCAAATGATCGTAGAATTCTATAAATTTACGAAGAATTTAATCAAAAGTAAAACCTAATCTAAATTGTTTGATATAGAACAAATGTTCATACCCCCAAACTTGAAAATGACTACAAAATATAGTAACTATGAATATGTTTTGTTTGATAAAATGTCCAACTAGGAATGACTAGATTAAAAGGGAATAAGTTTGTATAAATCTGCTGGTCCACTATTGTTTATTGTTTGACAATCATGAAAGAGCTTGCTTGTTTTGAAAATGGAAGAGCCAGCCAACACACAGAAAAATAAAAATTGCAATTTGTTAAGAGTACTATATATGGTCAGCCAAGTAACCTCTATTATATTAATTTTAATTGGTCGATACTTATCCTCTGCGTATACATGGTTCAATAGTTAGGAAACTTAAGAGATTGTATAAATAAAATATTTTCCATTAGAGATACATAAAACCCATTGACCAGCTCGAATATTTAATAAAAATATCTAATGATCTATGATATATAAAAATAACCCGTTAATATACGATTTCCAACATTGAAAGGAGTTGTATACATAGTCGAGAAAATGAAATCATTTTGGCATTATTGGGGAGTGATGTGTATATATAAATATAAATATAAATATATATATATATATATATATATATATATATATAAAGGGCCGCCCTGAGCTGGTGCAAACCCGTCATAGGCCCATCAAAAAATAGTCAAAATTGGTTTGATGAGATGCTTAAATATGTCCAGTTTTAAGTTTAAATTAGATTGACGAGATATTTAAATAGGTTCAGTTTTTTAAAAATAGACCCAATAATAATCAAACTAGTTTTTTTTTTTCATATTGGGCCTTTGAGACTTATATATATATAATTTTTCTATTGTCAGTTTAAACTGATATAAGTTCCTTGTATGTGGATTATTGGATTTAAATGCTTTGACTTGGCTGTATGCACTTGTCAAAGCATCTTTTAAATCCAATGGTCCACATGCAAGAAACTGATATATCTTATATCAATTCGAACTGATAATAGAAATACTCTATATATATATATATATGCTGCAAATTGAAATCTATATATATTAAAGATTTGATAATTAGGTCAGAGGATGTGTGACCTAATTAATCTCCAATTTTGAAACAGTTAAAGCACCCAAATGACAAATATAGGGCATATATATATATATATATAGAGAGAGAGAGAGAGAGTCATTAGATAAGCTCCAACACTTTTATGTTATATAAAAGTGCTTCTGCTTAATGCTTAATTATGTAATCGATCTAAAAGGGTGTACAAGTCAAGAAAATATTGCAAACCAGCTGCTTCTAGCCAACCTTTATGATAAAAACAGCCAATGACTTGTATATATACACTACTAAAATTTAGAAAAATAAAGTATCTACACAATGTTTGATCAGAAAATTATAACATAAAGCTACGTACACAGGAATTTAAGTCGCTTAATTAATTTTCATGCATGTTGGCACTTGGGCTGGTTTTGAATATGAAGATGACAAGGAGACATACTCAAGAAATTCACTAGAACTAAAAAGTTGCTTTTGAATATGAAGATGACAAGAGACATACTCAAGAAATTCACTAGAGCTGAAAAGCTGAAAAGCTGCTTTTGAATATGATAGACCCTACGTCCCTACAATCACATGCAGGAGCGCGATAGTCCTCAATCCTCATATATACAAGTAGGTACAAGTTCTAGATTAATTTACAAGTTTTCAAAAGAGCTCTTTTTGTTATAGTATTGGCTCATACGAGCAGGGTATACAGGTTTTACCACTTGATATATGGCTGCTTATCATCCTGATCAAGTGACTATGATATTTTATTATTTATTTTTGTTAAGAGTATATGAAGTTTTGAATTTCAAATTAAAATTAAATTAATCATAGCTTGAAATTCTCTATTCAAAATAAAATTTCCAAATTAATTCAGGATCCCAAGTTATGGATTAAAACCTGAAGTTCAGAGTCTAATTGCGTGCTTGTGATTTATTATTTGGAGAGAATGATTTAAATCTAAATTATATGAAAACGTCAAGTCTTTGAGTTCCAATTATATTTGGTTATGTTGGACACTTTTGTGCCCCTGGCAAAGATGGCATTCGAATTGTATAATTGCTTGCTATCGATTTGATATGTATGTATGTATCTCCAAGAGATATTGATATAATCTTGTAAAGTAATTAATCATAAACCATTAAAATCCAAACAAGCAGAGTAGGTATACTAATTAATAATGTTTGAGAGAAAATTATGAGAGTAAAAGCTAGCTAGCTCATATTAACTTCTATAATAATAACATGAAAAAAAAAGAAAAAATCTCCGGGATTTGAAGTTGTTTTTTCATGCATTACGTTGGGCTGCTGGTTTTGAATATGAAGATGACAAGGAGACATATTCAAGAAATTCACTGGAATTGAAAAGGTGGTTGTCATAAGCCTCCCTGAGCTTTGGTTGAGAAAGCACTGCCCAAGCAACATTGACTAGTCTGAGAGCACTCTCCGAGGCAACAGAAGGACAGCTTCGAAGGGCTGAAGCCAGACGATTATATTGTTTCTTGATATCATCAATTCCACCGGTGACATCTTTAATGCCGAGGACTGCATACCAATTGTTTACCTTGGATGCAATCTTGTGAACAACGTAGGCTTTGAAATAAGGGCGGTACGTTTGTATGCGTTTAGGGTTCTTAACGAATGCTAAGTTAATGGAGTAGATTGCCATGTCGATGTTTTTCTGCTTGAACAACTCTTCTGCCTTGTTTTTGCAGAATTCGTCGTCCTCCTTCGAAAGATTACCTAGCAAAGATTTCACAGCCTCGCGGTCTAAGTCGTTAAACAAATATTCCTGCGGAGGAAGTAACATGTTTAAAGTGATATATCACAAGCTTAGACCTACACACCCAAAACAAAACACAATTAATACAAATTAAAAGCTATTGATTCATGTAATTAATTTGTAGCTAGTTATAATGTTATATAGAGATAATAAATCTACCACAAATACCATTCCTTTTCCAATTTGGAAAACACTTTGCATTTACTTAATAGAATTCTACCTAGTGAAAAGTACTATTTCTTTGGGAAATTAAGTTCCATGGAACCTACACACATATCGGAAATCAAATTCGTTTTCCCAATTGAAAAAGGGAATTCATATATTTTTACTAAATATCCCAATTGTTTTTTTAGAAACAACCGTGTATATTTTTTCATCTTCTATGAAATGTATTTAAAAAATTCTTCAAAACAATTATGTTTTTTTTAATTATAAACAATTTTTTTAGAAGAAGAACAATAGAATATATTAATAAAATTATGTTATATATATATATATATATATATATATATGAACCACGAATTAAAAAAAATGTGTATTATATGAATGGTGAATTATAAAAAAAAAGTTTGGTAAAAAAATAAGTAAAACCTGAACTATGGGAAAAAAATTAAATTGTGAAAGGTCATAATAAGAGCATCTCCAATGATATCCTCAAAAGTAGGAGAGTATTCAAAATTTGATTATTTTTCAAAAAAAAAAACACTGTCCAACATGGTCACCAAAATTTAACAATAAATGATCAAATTGCCTCTCCAATAATCAAATTTGAAGATTGACTTTCAATCATCAAATACAAACTTAACCTAAAATAAATACTATTGTAATTTTATTCTTTTTCTCTCATCTGTGACTTTTTTTTTTCTCTGATCGCCTATGTATCTCATCATTGTTTTGACCCAAAAAATTTCAAACAGGTAAAATTCGTCTCTTTCATTACGAATGGATCAATACCCATATCATATACATTCTCTTGTCTTTTATAATTTTTTTTTACCCTTGAAATAAAAACAATCCTCAAATGCAACTTTTAATATTCCAAATTTGCTTATACTATTGGAGATGCTCTAAAGTCATATTGCTTTTGCTTTGAATTTTTTTTTTCTTAAAAAAAAACTTTATTTATTTATTTGCAGTACTCATACATCTTTATTCTATCATGTGTATATATACAACTACTTTTTGTATACAATAAAATGAAATTTAATAACTCAATTCTGATTCCCCATTTATTGCTTTTTTGATGACGCGCTAATTAATTAGAAATCCTAACAAGGGAAGGAAACTTAATTCCTAATTTGTGATTACTATGTTTACTAAAATCAATCGGGAATCAAATTATGTAGGTGTCACATGCAAATTAGGAATTAAGTTCACTCATGGAAAGAGAACTTAATTTCCCCACCTACCTAAGGAATCAAACTTCTTTTCTGATTCCCTTTTCTATGGAACTTGATTCTCAATCATTTCATTTTTGATTAATAAACCCGTCATAATAAGGAATGCTTTGAAATAAGGATGGTAGGTTTGTATGCCTTTAGGATTCATAAGGAATGCTTTGCCAATGGAGTAGACTGCCATGTCTATGCTTTGCTGCATGAACAACTCTTCTGCCTTGTTTTTGCAGAATTCGTCAGGAAGAACTAACATGTTTAAATCAAGTGACAAGCTTAGACACACCCAAACAAAAGACAATAAAAAAGGTGGGTTTAAGCGATTGATTCATGTAATTTGTAGCTAGTTATATAGAGATAATAAATCTGCCATTGTTTGGATTGTGTTTTCTAGTTTATGTCTTTTGGCAAGTTTACTAATCAGGAGGAAGGGAAACTTTAATGCATGATTTGTCATTACTAAAATTAGGTGAGAATCAAATTAACAAATCAGGATTAAGTTCAACCGAAGGAATCCCGATTAATAAACACGTCTTTATTGACAAAAACCTTTCCTTTACCAATTATTTGTATTGGAATTAACTCCATATTTCACCATGTCATTGATTGATTGCATACTTCAAAATTTTGATTTTTAATTGAGGGGATAAACTAAAACACACTATAGTTCAACCTCATCTTGTCTTCAAATACTCTATTTGATTTGGTACACCGATCTTCGTTTTTGATTTCGGCCGAGAACATGCTGATAGTTAGGCCCAGTCCTCAAGAGTCAAACCCAACCATTTGGACTTGCTGGCCTCCATTGTTAAGCCCACCTACCCAACCATAGAGTTTTGAACGGGCCCAACCTTAATTTTTAAGGTCGAGCTCTATCTATTTTCTTTTATATATATACCAATATACTACTAAATGATACGATTCGAATTTGATAACTCTAAATTTCAATATCAAACAATTAGAATATATTATATTGGTTTTTTTTTAAATGAGTAATTAGAAACGTATCCAAAAACTTCTGCTCATCAAAAGCTCTGGTCTAGCTAGAGTTTCATTAAGAGAGGGTCACAATTCATATGTAAAAAAAAAAAAAAAGAACCAAAATCCAAATCCATACCCAAAACCCAAACAAAATAAATATGTACATGGTTATAAAGAAGAAACCAAAACTCCAAGAAGCAAAGTCGTCTCTTAAACAAGAAATTAAGGTGGTTGATCTCCTTCCTATATATGATAGATCCATACGATTTCCTCTCTATGAAACTCCAAGAAGCATCCATGGCTAGATTCCTTGTGTGATTTTTCATGATCACCTTATTTATATATAGCTATTAATTAATAACTAAAAAGAAATCTTCACAAAGGGTTTATGATGATCCGTTGATCTCTATATATATGTACAAGAGTGTTTGTGTAATTGGTTGCTGATTCTTTAAGCAAAATCGCCATTAATCATTTCCTGATCTCCTCAACGATCCAAAGCACTTATCACGATCCTGAAATAGACACACAACAACAAATTCCAATTTAGATTTAAAATTGCCAATATACATTGATTGTTCTACAATATATACTTGCGTTAGAAAAGAATCTTATCCATCAAAATTTTAATAAAAAAAGTAACAATAATACTACTTTGCTCAAATGATGTGGCAATACTATAATCCATTCATTTAAATTGTATTAGATTTGCATGATTTAAACGAATAGATTACAGTGTTGCCACATCATTTTGGGAACCAGGTTTGGACACCAATTTAAGCAAATAGCATTACTCAAAAAATAAACCTTTTATTTGATAAGATTCTTTCTTAACGTGTATTCATAGAAACAAATAACAAAAGGGAGATAACCAATCGTAAACAGTCGGACTTCTAGGTTCATGAACAGCTTGTTCGAATGGTTTTCTCCTTGTGAATCTCTTGAAATCCCCAGGTGGTGTCCCCGCTGCATGAACGATTTCGAAAATCAAATTTCATATCATCTGTTAGTAACAATCAGACTCAAACCTAGGATTTCTGGCCGGGTCAAACCATCTTTTTACTAAAAGGAAATGTTCTATAAGTAGTATTTAAGAACTCTAACGTTAACACAATATAACGTGCATATGTTTGGTTCCTGAGAAAATAATCAAAGGAATTAAATTAACAAGATGGAAAATTAAACTTACGTGTCAAAGGAGTTCCAGGAGGAGAGGTAGAGGAGGCAGCTGATGGAGACTCAGGAGGATCATCAATTGACAAGTTTCTAAAATTAGAATTGCTTCTAACAATAGTGATACTTCTTGTGATCACCACAGGATCATGATCAACAACAGTAGATGATGGTGATCGTGCGGTTGAAAATGAATCATACTTCCTTAGTTTTCCGAGACCCGATTCGGGTGTTGGACCGGCAAGCGTTTCGTCCCAAAGTTTATGAAGAAACCCCATGATCAAAGTTACAACTTTTTTTAAATTATTTGTTGGCTTAAGCTTCTCAGTTTCTCTGTGTAACAACCGTCAAAAGGCCTTAGAAAGAAAAAAAATGAAGAAGATGGTTTTTTTTTTCTTTAATGGCGGATGAGACCCAAAACGACTGTTACTTAGAGAGAGAAGGGATCGAAACGAATAAGTGAAGAGAGAGAGAGAGTGGTGTTCTTTGTTGTTTTTTTTGAAGAAATTTATGGAGTTTTAGGGTTTTTATAAAGAAAGAGAGGAGAATAGAAGAGAGAGAATATTAGCTTCCGGCTAATATGGCTTTGTTTTGAGCCATCAAAAAATGAAGAAAAAAGAAAAGAAAAAGAAATTAGTCAAACTTTTGAATAATTTTTAAGTCTAAGTAATTAAGTAGTTGAGGTTTAATTTAAAATTTGAATTTTGAAATTAATTTTTAATCAATTGTTAATTTGGGTATGGTAATATTATCCATTCGTGTTCGTTTTTGATTAATCACCTTGAACAAATTAGAAAAAAAACCTTATGGAAGGATAAAAATTTGAACCCTATATATAGTAATTTTCATCATTCGATATAAATTGATTTTTCCACCTTTTTATAGTACTTATATTATTGTCCAAAAAAAGTTTTAATAGTTGTAATATTAAATCGTACAATGTTTGATCTTATCATACATATTGTGTTTAATCTTAATTACGATAGTTCTTTATATTTTCGAATTAATTTTATTTTAAAAAAATTAATAAAATCAATCGATACAATCAAAGAGAAAAGCTATTAGCCAACGAATTTGAGCCAAACTAGCTAAAGTGAAGCCATTGAAGGATTTGAAATTAAAAGAAACAGAGCTCGAAATTGTAATGTAGAATAATTGAATAAATACGTACAGTGACTTGGTCAAGTGGGCAGACACAAAGGACCCATCTGAAAACACAAAAACATATCTAATTTTACACGTCAACTGGATAAGATTCGAGTACTAGATCTACCTACATTTTCATTTGTGAACCTCAATCGGAGTTGGACCCATTTTCAGTCTCGTGACAAGGATGGTTCATCTCTTCCCCAACCAGCAACCACATTGTGTTGCACTGCTAGGGTTTATGAATGCATTTGCTATTGTTATTAAGACACACCACTAAAAGTCTTGTTTTTCGAGAACATCTGATGTTAGATATATATCAGAGATCATATCGATAAATTAGCTATCAATTGAAGCCGAATATCAGAGATTAAACCAATAAATTAGGTAAACTTAATTGTTAGGAGCATTAAGTTGTTGGATATGTGTTTCAAATGGTCCATTGATATGTCATATATGGGACCATATGCAATCTTGACCCCCATGAGCCAACCTTATTTTTTGTGAACCCTATTTGTTTTTGGAAAATAAAGGACTAGCTTTCTGGCTTGAACCACACAGAGTCATATATATATATATATATATATATATATATATATATATATATATGGTCAACAAGCAACCCAACTAAATTTATTAAAGACTTCCCTAGCTTTCACTAAATTGGTCTCCCTGTTGTTTGGGGCTATTGCTGGCGTTGTGTGCTGATTTTAGGCTGTTTGCTTTTGCCTTTGTGTTCTGTTTTTCTTTCCGGTTTCTTACCGATGAATAGACCTTCGCTGTTCAAAAAAAAAATTAATCAGCAATATAAATTAGGATAGATTGCAAAAAATTTCAATATTATATTCATGAAAAGAATTCTAAGATTTTTTTTTGAATATTTTTAAATATTGATGAAGATTTTTAACGAATTTTATAAATTATCTGTGTCTTGTATGAGTGAAATTATTGAAAAGTGTTACCCCTTTATCACTATAAGTGCTTTTTAATTTTCTTTTCTTATATCAAAATTCAAAGAAAATGGACATTGCTTCTTTGAATGGGTTATATCATATTAACATCAAAATGGTCCCAAAAATTCCAATTTTTTCTCAGAAACTTCACAACACCTTAGATTCATCTTGCAATAAAGGTCCCACAAAGACTTTCTTTTGTGGTCTTGATCAACAAAGAATTTCTAGCACATATAAGCCAATACCCTTAATTATACAACCACACACACACACACACACACACATATATATATATATATATATATATATATATATATATATATAAATGGTCCAAATTGAATAATTTAGTTTGGTTAGGTGAAGCTTTGATTGTGAAAGGAAAACATCATTATTGTCATTTCATCTCATTTAGAAAAATTAGTTCATATGTAACATCACTACTTGTTTTAATATAAGTTTTCATTTCTTGTTTTCTTATTAAAAAAGTATTCCATGATTGGGCTTCTTTTCTTATTTTCCTCTAATATTTGATTGTGTTTGGTCTTTTTTTATTTTTTTTAATGAGCTTGATTTGGAATGGCACCTTTGAAATTGACAATCAAAATGTAGGGATATAATTATTTCCCCCCTATAGTTTACCATATTAAACATTTTGTCTCATTTAGTTCCAGTAATGATCATTCTTCCTCCTGAAAATTAAAATATTAGACAATTTGCCCTTTGCCGTTAAGATTTCCATTAGACTAGTACTTTGACCGTCAAAAAATTAATTAAAAGACCTTATTACCCTTGAACACATGAGTTATGCCCCCCTATGTCATTGATTGTTTTTAAAGAAAAAAATCACTTAAAAAAATAAAAACTAATAAAAGTATATAAAAAAACAGAATTGAAATAAAAATTTTAAAAACTGGATCACTACCATTCATCTTGGAGATAATAAATAAAAAAGCAACAAAAAAATTCAATATTTCAAAAAAAATTCAATAGTTCAAAAAAAAATTCAGCATAGTTAATCACTATCATCTCCAGATTCAACATAGTTTTTAATACTGTTTTAGTTTTTTTATTATAATTATATTATTATATTATTATATTATTTTATTATTCTTTATATTAATGTTTTTTAAAATAATTTTTTTATTTATACATTTCATCTGCACATTTATTTTGTAATTACTTTTTATTTATTTTTTAAATATTGTTATAGTTTCTTAATAAACCCATACATTTTTTTAATAAATTGATGCAGCTCAATATAAAAAATTAATGTTATCAATTGTTCTAACTTCTAACTGGTTCTCAAAAAAGTCAAGAGTCAGTAGATGGTTAGTCTTCAAAATGAACTTCACCATATTGTATATATTTTATCTCATATTTTCTTATAAAACCGCAAAAGGTGAAGAGACACCTCTCCTCTGATGGGGTAAATACCTCGATTATGAAAGTAGAAATATATGAACCGTACATGTTTGATATTGGTAGGTCTCAATTGACTTCTAATAAGTTTGGTGTGAAATTTTATTATTTAAAAAAAAAAAACTAGTTCTCAGAAAATTAAGACAAATTTTCTTTATAATTTTTTATCTTACCATCGAGAGAGCTGCTCATGTGTAAAATTATTGTCTCCATCAATTCATTTGTTTGTATATTATTTATATATTTTTTTCATTTTAAAAAAACAAAATTTGAATATTCTCTCTTTTTTTTGAAGCTGAATATCGACATCCATATTTTCACTTTTATTGTTGTGAAATTTGGATGTTCAACTCTTTAAAATGTGTTCAATGTGTTAGAGATATATAACCATTATATATATATATATATATATATATATATATATATATATATATTTGCCGATGAGGACTTTTTAAAATACACACTTTAAGTACTTTTGATGAATTTGCATGTAATTGAAAGTTTTTCGATGAGATTTTTTGTATGCATCATAAGAAAATTAAAATACATATTTGGTAAAAATTTGGAATTTTTTTGAATTTGAGAACTATATTTTCTTATATTTCCCTATTTTAAAATGTTTTATCTTCAAAAAAGTCTAAAAATATTAGTTCTTGGACCTGAATTTTTTTTAATTTTTTTACATAAATTTATTTCAATGTTTTTATCATCTATACAAAAAATAAATCAAGATTCAATATATTTCATTAAATTTTATCAAAGGTGCTTAAAGTGTGCATCGTAAAAAGTCCTTATTAGAAAATTACCCATATATATATATATATATATATATATGAGAAATTTTCCAATAAGGACTTTTTAAAATGTACAATTTAAGCACATTTGATGAAATTGCATGTAATCAAATTTTTTTCAATGAGGTTTTTTGTATGCATCCTAAGAAAATTAAAATACACATTTGGTAAAAATTTGGAAATTTTTTGGATTTAAGAACTATTTTTTCTTATTTTTCTCTATTTTAAAATGTTTTATCTTCAAAAAAGTCGGAAAAAAATTAGTTCTTAGACCAGATTTTTTTATTTATTTTTCTATAAATGTATTTCAATGTTTTTATCATCCATACAAAAAATCAAATCAAAATTCAATATATTCCATTAAATTTAATCAAAGGTTTAAAGTGTATATCGTAAAAAGTTATCATTAGAAAGTTACTCATATATATACGAAATTTTCCAATGATGACTTTTTAAAATGCACACGTTAAGCACCTTTAATGAAATTGCATGTAATCGAATGTTTTTCGATGAGATTTTTGGTAAAAATTTGATTTTTTTTGTTTGGATTTGAAAACTATTTTTTCATATATTTCCCTATTTGTAAATGTTTTATCTTTAAAAAAGTCGGAAAAAAATTAGTTCTTGGACTCAAAAACCATATTTAATATTGAAGTTAATTTTTCTCTTTAAACCATATTTATCCGAATTCATATATATATATATATATACAATAATTTTTATATAAGTGCGTACTGATAGAATTATATAAGGACATTGAATATAAGTCACTCATTTTACATATTTTGACTTGATATGTATGCACTTGTCAAAACTCTTTTATAAATGAGCGGCTCACATTCAATGTTTTATATAATTCTATTAGTGAGCACTGACAAGAAAATGACTATATATATATACACATAAATTTTCAAGTCAGTACCCACTGATATAACTTCATCAGTGCGTTGGATGTGGACCATTAGAGTTACATACTTTGATTCAAAGTGTATACACTTGTCAAAACTTCTCCATAATCAATGGTCCATATGTAATGCACTGATATAAGTTATATCAGTGCGCACTGAGGAGAAAATGATTATATATATATATATATATATATATATATATATACATTGTCCTAAATACACACATTGTCCATACACTAAGAAGATCAAAACTCATCACATTTTTCTTGGGTACGATCCTTTTATATATATACATTGTCCTAAATACACACATTGTCCATACACTAAGAAGATCAAAACTCATCACATTTTTCTTGGGTACGATCCTTTTTTATTTTTTTGAACGGCGGGTAAGATCCTTTTTGCAAATACGAAAATCAAAATCTGTTGAAAATATTGTACGTAACTAAATGCAAACTAATATTAGCAAATGCCTTTTTAATTTGTTGAAAATGTTTTGACCTAAAAAAATGGTGGAATATTGGTGGTGGGGAATCCATATTGAATTTGTCAAAAAACTATTTTTCCTAAATTGTTGATGCTCCATACACTTGTTCGTACAAGAAGCCAGAGGTGGGAGGAAGCAGAAGTATTATATGGAGAGGGTTCTTGTCTTTGTTTCCAAGAAAGAAAAGTAGAGAGATGGCAACAACAGTGCTAGTGTTCTTGTTGTGCCTTACGACCGGAGCATTTACAGCGGTCCGCGGTGAAGATCCATACTTGTACTACACATGGAATATTACTTATGGCACCATCTCCCCCTTGGGAGTGCCACAGCAGGTTATTCTCATCAACGGCCAATTCCCCGGACCTACCATCAATTCCACCACCAATAATAATGTTATTGTCAATGTTTTCAACAACATTGACGAGCCATTCCTTCTCACATGGTAACTTTTCTTTTTCTTCATCTTCGTTTCATTATTCGGTTTGCATTCACGTACTAATCACCATTAACAGAATGATTGCTTTCGATATTAAAAATAAAACCAAATTAAGTAAAAGAAGTTTGATTTCATGAAAATAACATGCGTCGTATATTATCAGGAGTGGCATCCAGCACAGGAAGAATTCATGGCAGGATGGAGTTCTTGGAACAATGTGCCCAATTGTTCCTGGCACGAATTACACCTATCACTTCCAAGTGAAGGATCAGATCGGTACCTACATGTACTACCCCTCCACTGGCCTCCACAGAGCAGCTGGTGCATTCGGTGGTCTCAATGTCCACAGCCGCTCAGTCATCCCAATCCCATATACATTACCACTAGAAAATGATGACTTCTATGTCCTCATTAATGACTGGTACACCAAGAGCCACTCCGAGCTCAGGAAGCTCTTGGACAGCGGCCGCACTCTGGCCAGGCCACAAGGTATCCTCATCAACGGCCAATCAGGTAAGACTGATGGCAAAGGCGAGCCCCTTTTCACCTTGAAGCCTGGCAGGACTTACAAGTTCAGGATTTGCAATCCTGGACTCAGGACAAGTCTCAACTTCAGGATCCAGGGACACAACATGAAGCTTGTCGAGATGGAAGGATCCCATGTTGTTCAGAATGTGTATGGGTCCCTTGACGTGCACGTCGGTCAATGTTATTCAGTTCTTGTCAAAGCTGATCAGGAACCCAAGGACTACTACCTGGTTGCCTCCTCCAGGTTCCTGAAGGGCGAGCCCCTGATGGCTACTGCCTTGATCCGCTACGAAGGTGGAAAAGGACCAGCCTCACCAGAGCTTCCCGAGGGTCCTGTCGGATGGGCCTGGTCACTCAATCAATTCCGTACCTTCAGGTGGAACCTGACAGCCAGTGCCGCCAGGCCAAACCCTCAGGGATCATACCACTACGGTGAAATCAACATCACTCAGACATACAAATTTGTCAGCAGTGCCAACAAGGTCGATGGAAAGCTCCGTTATGCCATTAACGGTGTCTCACACGTCAACCCACCCACCCCACCAAAATTCGCTGAATACTACGGGGTTCCTGAACAGGTTTTCAAGTACGATGTGATGAGTATCACCCCACCAGCTGAAAAGATCACTCAGGTTACTCTCGATACCAACATTCGCAACGTTACATTTCATGACTTTGTGGAGATCATCTTCGAGAACCACGAGAACACCATCCAGTCATGGAAGGTTGATGGCTACTCTTTCTTCGCTGTTGCCGTTGAGCCTGGAACCTGGACTCCTGAGAAAAGGAAGAATTACAATCTCCAGGATGCCGTGAGCAGGCACACTGTCCAAGTTTTCCCAAAATCCTGGGCAGCAATCCTGTTGACATTCGACAATGCAGGTATGTGGAACATCAGATCCGAATTGACTGAGAGGACTTATCTTGGACAACAACTCTATATTAGTGTCTACTCTCCAAGGAGGTCTCTCAAGGAAGAGTACAACCTTCCTGACAACTCTCCTCTCTGCGGTATTGTTGTTGACATGCCAAAACCCGAACCATACAATCTCTAATTTAGGTTCAAATTATGTGCTCACAACCTCTCTAAAACAATATTATTGTTGATTCATGATCTTCTAAGTCTTGTTTGTTAGGATCAACTGACACTTGATATTAGAGATCATGTTGATAAGTTTGCTTTATTTTATTTTGATAATGTATTCAACAAGATTAATTTTTAAAGAATTCTAGAATTTATCTGTCCTGTATGAGTGGGGAATCATATACATAAGTTCTTTTTTTTTATATAAATCAAAATTCAATGAAAATGTTAATGGACATTGCTTCTTTGAACAGGTTATATCATATATATTAGCATAAAACATAGTCCCCAAAATTCTTTTTTTTCCTCAAATATTTCACCTTGATTCATGGCACAAAAACTTCATAGCACTCATAAAGCCAATTGCCTTATACAACCCTACATATAATTGTCCCAAATAATTTAGTTTGGTTAATAATGCTTTGATGGGCGAAAGGGAAACATCATTATTGTCAATTCTTCTTATTAAAAAAATTAGTTCATTTGTGACTTAAAGTTTTCTTTTCTATTTTCATTTATAGAAAATATTAGGGCATGAATAGAGATGGAAAATTGGATCGGATGATCCCGATTCGATCTGAATCCGGTCGAAAAATTTGGACAAAAAAATCTGAATTCAAAGATATCTTTATCCGATTTTCAGATATGGAATGGGAAATATGCTGCTCAAATTCGATCTGAATTTAATTTTGAATTGAATATATCCGAATCAAAATCTGATATTTCAAAAAATTATATATATATATATATAATCTTTTTAAAAAAATTTATAAATTTTGTGCATGCACACTACACATCAAACGTAATCATTATTTTTTAATTTTAGAAAGAATTTTTTTTAAAAAAAAGTGTCAGTTTAAAATTCAATTGTTTTATTAATATTTTTTTAATCCGAGAATCTGAAAAAAAAAAAGTCTTAATCCGAAGATGTCAATATCCAAATCCAAATCCAAATCTGGAAAATATCAAACCCCATACATTACAAATTATTGGGAGACTTTTTATTTTAGGGCAAATCCGATCCAGAAATTTTCGGATCATAACCGATACGGATCTAAAAATCTAGAAAAATCGGATTTAATCGGGATACATTTTCCTTCGAGGCACATAAAATTGTGTATTGATGTATTATAAGAATACATATGAATTATTTATGTAAATTTTAAGTTGTTAATGTATATGTGTCTTTAATGACGAGATGATGTTTAAACTCATCATACTTATATTATGAGGTTGTGGTCCTTGTGGATTCAAGTCATCTCCTTTCTAAAAAAATCTCGATTTTATGTAATACTTCATCAATAAAACACGTGCCTTTAATTAGGACACGTATTAATTAACACCATCCATATTATTTGTTTTATTTCTTGTTTTTTATTTAGAAAAGTTTTCCATGATTAGGCTATTGATCTCGCCACTTTTTTTCTTCTTTTCGTATCTACAATTGTGTTTCTTCATCTCACTCTTTTCTTTTTATTTTTTTAATAAGCTTGATTTGGAAATATGGAACTTTGAAATTGACAATCAATTGTAATTAATTAATTGATATAACTTATAAGCCATCTAGACAAGTACAAATTAAACCCATATTTTTTAATAGAGTAATGTTAGGTTTTTCAAAAAATTTCCCAAATTCCTTTTTGAATGGTGTTGACACGTAAGGTGTCAACATCATATCATTCATCATATAATTTCATGATTTACAAAATATTGACACCTCACGTGCCAATACCATTTGAAAAAAAATTTGGAAAAAAAAATTGGGTAGTATAGTATTACTCTTTTTAATAAATTGTGCAGCTGATCAATATAAAAAAATGTTACCATTTGTACTAACTAGTTCATTATTGTTACTAACTAGTTCTAAAAAAAAATTATGACACATTTTCTTTATAAACTTTTATATTACCATCGCGAGAGCTAGTCATGTGTAACATTATTGTCTTTATCAATTCATTTGTTAATTTGTCTATTAATTATGGTTTTTTTTTTCATTTAAAAAAATATTCTCTTCTAGTAAGATTGAAATAAATTCCAAATATATTCAACCATATATCGACATCTACCTTTCACTTTTATTGTTGTGAAATTTGATAGATGAGAATAACATGGACAGAATCACTGTTATTACCAGTGTTATGTATGCTATATAAATATATATTACATGATATATTACATGCAATAAACTCACACAACACAATGAAATGAAATTTGAACAAAAAAAACTTACAGTTTCTAGAGATATAAAGATTGAAATAATCCGAGCTTTGTACTACTCACAATTTCCTTAAGACAATTTTGCTCCCTCCACGAATGATGCTTAAGGTTATAAATAATTGTCTTCCAAGATAGAACGGATTTCGTTCTTCAAGAACTGTCGAACTCAAATCGGTGTTATTTGGGATTTGTGTTAGATCTTTTGCTTGTTTTTGTCTTGTGCGTGTGTTTTAATTCTTCCCTTTCCGACTTTACATGCCGATGAATAAACTTGCCGTTCAAAAAAAAAAAATCGGTGTTAATACTCGAAACTTTTGACACTATTTATTTTATGCAAAGGGAACAAGAATGCAGAGAAAAATTGTGATCCAAATGATTAGAGGACATTCATATTTATAGACATCCTTGTACCTATTCGAAATGACACATACCCTTTCGAATGAACATGTCTTTAAAGAAAAGACATATCTTTTAAAAAATGATACCACTTTTATAAAATGATACAACTCTTATGAAATGACACAATTGTTATGAAAAGTCACAACACTTAACCAAATTTTATTATTCAATAATACAACAATTTCCAACAATTACAAAATCACATAATCAACAATTTGATAGATGAGATTCTTAGAGAAGCGATATGCAAAGGTTTTAGCTGATTAAGTAGATAGTGTTCGTTTTAAGCTTTAATACAAGTGTCTTTAACCCTTGATCACAAATGTCTTTTAGACTATACACTTCACACTACCGTCTTCAACTCATCAACTCAAAACACATTTATACTTTGTTAAATATTTTACTTATTTTTTTTAGTTTTAACAAGAACGAGAGAGTGATACAAGAGGGTCATGCATGGGAGTTTATAATTAGTTCTATCAAATGCTTATTGGATACTTGCTAAGAGAGATAAAGTTTGATGTATAAACTTGTATTTGCTCGGCAGTGATCTAGCATTCTATTTTGTGTGAAATTTTGCCGCCCTCTTGTGTTCGGTTCTAATTACAGGTGTAATAAGTAATAACAATCAGCCAAGAGGTCTTTCTAGTTTCTTGTAGACAATATGCAGGTCATGTGTGTGACTACAGGGATTAATATTCAATAAATTATTTACATTACATCAAAATTCAAAAAACACTAAATTTTGATGATCTGCTCTTCCTCACTTTATAGGGGAAGGTTATGAGCCATTGATTTGCATCAAAAATCATGTGCTTTTTGTGGTCTAAAAGTTATAGTCTTGTTATTTGTTGTCTAAAATCAACCGCAGATGGAAATTGGATCTCTCTCGCAATAAGAGGGGATCTCCTCCTGTGGCGGAGGAGATTGGGAGATTGTTTATCTCATAAAAGAATTATTTAATCTTTTTAATTTTTTAAAATAAGAGCATTTTAATCTTTTCAAGATCAACCGTTAAATCTAACAGTTGATCGTTAACAATAAGGATATAATTATAATTATGGTCATTCCTGATATATTTTATTTTATTATCAAAATATACGGTAAGTTTATACAATTTACATATAGGAAACAGTACTTCTTTTGTTTTTTCTTGGAAGCATCAAGGCACTAGATTCTGTTGGAAGAGGTTCTTTTCTCAACCAAACACCTCCAAAAGTGTCTTTTAGGCAGCTTTCAAAATAAAATTAAACTTTGACCTCTTCAGGATCACCGAGCACCAAAGCAAACAGCTAACAGTCTAAGAGTCCGACTCAATAAATTCAAGAGTGGCAGCATGATGTGTATCAAATACACGAGAGCAGAATTTTAGAAGAGAAGGAAGAGGAAAATAAACACACTGCAGAATTTAGAAGAGAGAAATGAGAAGATTTGAAGGAAATGATTAATTCATATAATTCAACATAACCTCAATCCATTTACAATTCAGCTATTTAAAAGCTGATTGTTCGAATGAGTGAATTACAATCAATAAGCAGTAAATTAATTAAACAAAGAAATAGGAACATGATCCATCAGTTGTTTGTGGGTGACACCACTCACTAACAATGAGGCCATGAAGCAATCATGGGTTCCCTTTTATTTGCATACTAACAACACTAACAATTAGAATCACAACAACGGACTCAGTCACGAGCAACTACAATTACTACTTTTCCAACATTTGTGCCACTTGATAGCCCTACAAGAGCAGCAGCAGCATTTTCAAGACCTTCAACTATGTCTTCCACATAATCAATCTTCCCTTCTCGAATGGAAGGCATCGCCACGTCCAGAAATTTCGAGTATTGAGACAAGTAGTCCAATAGCACAAATCCTTCCATACGAATCCGCTTGAATAGAATGTTCACCAAAATTGTGTATGCCCTCCGGATGATCCAGATTGTATTGTGAGACCATTCCACATACAGCTATTCGTCCACAGAGTCTCATGTTTAGCAGAACTGCATCCAGCATTTTCCCTCCGACGTTCTCGAAGTAAATATCAAAGCCTTGAGGTAAATACCTAAAACAAGCCAAAAAATAACAGTCCAAAGGCTTAAAAAATAAAAATCCTCTGGCCTTGAACAGAGCGGGGGGGAATACCTCACTTAATGGTAAAAATATTATTTCTTTAATTTTATTGTATTATATTTTTGTAATCACATCCAACTATTTTGTTATATAATCATATTTATTTAAAATTTATTATTTTATATCTTTTTTTTTCAAATAAATAATTTCTCTTTAAAAAAAATAACTTCTAACCCCCGCAAAAACATTGGATGTCACTAAAAAATTGTCTGAAAAAAATTTCTTTTCATTACATTAAAACTTTTTTTTTAATTCATTAATATTTTTTAAACTCAAAATTTTCCAATTCCACCGAATTGAAAAACTACTAGTTGTAACCGTAATATGTGCATGTGTTGCTTTAACTCTTTATTTTAATCAATTTTATTCAAATAAAACAAATTAGAGGTACTAATATATTTTCATAAATTCATTATAAGTGAAAATCTTAGTTAAAATCAAATGTTAAAATCAATTTTTAATTTTTAAATTCATGTACTCTAAACTACTAGTTTTTAATTTTTTAATTTTTAATTTTTTATTTTTGAAATTTAAAATCCATTAATAGAAAATAGCAATTACATCAACCAAGAATAATGGTCATATGTAAAAAGAGACTCAGCACACAACCGTATATCTCAATTCTTCTGTTCTTAAGACAGTTTTTTTTTTTAAAAAGAAACAATTGTTCATAAGAAAGTTTATTATTTCTATTGATTTTTGTTTTACTCAATTATAGCAGTAAATTATTTGTCAACTCAATCAATTTGTATTCCTTAAAAGAAATTGAAATTAGTATTTAAAATATAATTTAAGGTTTGATAAAATAGGAAGGTTTTTATTATCATATCAAATAATTAATAGGAAACTTTCTTTTTCTTTTTTATAAAGGATTAATATAAAACCAATTAATAATTATTGGTGTGTACTTACAAACTATTTAGTCATTTAAGTAATTTGACTCAAAGGTAATATTGGATTTTCAACAAAAATACTAGATTGGGGTATACATACAGTTTTTAAGGGGTGCAAATATCGTCACTCAAAAAGCTTAAACAATACCAAAAAAAATTAGAACCTGGCCCAGTACAAAACCCAATTTTTTAAAGTTTCATACTTTCCTATCACCTATTACCTATATATTCTTCATTTTTTTCTCCACCCACCAAAAAAAAAAGAGCCACCGGAGACATAAAAGTCATGGATTTTTTAGTTATTATTTTTATTTTGGGATGAAGTGGGGATGATTTTGTTGGTATATGGCCTATTTTTTAGATTTCGTCCAAGAGTCTCGGAATAGTCAGGACCGGCACTGGAACAGAGTATATATGCAGTGACATCTACCGTTTCTAAGCTGCATTCAAATCTTTCTCCTCTTTATAATTGAAAGCATCGTCAAATCCAAACTTGTTCTTCAATAGTTCAACCTAATTAACAAAATATAATTAGATAAGAAATGGGAAACAATAGAAGAATGTATTGATCATCTGATCAAAGTCGGTTCACCTTTTCATCGCTTCCAGCGCTCAACAACATAGCAACCGAACAACTTTGCAAATTGCCCAACAACCTGACCAACTGCACCGAATGCCGATGAAATGAAGACATATTCTCCTTTCTTAGGACTACAAATTTGATAGAAACCAACCCAAGCGGTCATTCCAGATATACCTATATATTTGCAAAACAAACAACACCTTGTCAATATAAGCACTATTAGAACTTATAAGTGACTCATATATAGATCATAATTAATTGTGACCTAGAATTCCAGTATAATAAGAAAGGGGTAAATCTGTATGAAGGATTTTAATGAGACTCTCTGGATTTGTTATAAGACTGTACTCTTCCCATCCAGTCAACCCCCAAACCAAGTCCCCTTTCTTCAACTCTGCATGCCCTGATTCCACAACTTTTCCAACTCCAAACCCTTTTAATACCTGCACAAATTTTAAAAAAAAAAGAGAGAGTCATATTTCAACCCAAAAAGAAAGAATTTAATTATTTTGTAAGAGCTTACAGAGCCAGGTAGGTCTGAAGAGTAGCCTTCATGATCATTATGCTCTTTCATGCGGATCATCGAGTAAAGGTTGCAGGACAAGTAGAGATTCTTGATGATCACTGCACTTGTTCCTTGTTCCACTTTCAAGGAAATCGAACCAGTCTTCAAACACAAGTCTGATTCCTTTGGGGGGGGGGGGGGGGGGGGGGCATTGATATACTTCTTCAATATCACTTGCTTGTTCCTCATCATCGCTGCTTCACTGTTATTGCCCGCCATTTTTGCCCACTGCCTACTTGATTCTTTTCGCTTTTCAATTTCAATCAGTATCTCTATTCTCCTGTCTCACTCTCATGTCATCTATTTATAGAATATTATAGTAAACAAATACCATAATTGTCCAGTTCAATGTAACAAGAAATTAAATTAAATTATTAAAGGAGGAGGTAGTTGGTCAATTTATGTTTTTAATCCATTTGGTCCATATAAGTTACTGGCAAGTTGTCAAAAAAAAAAAAAAAAACCCAAACTCTTCTTCTTTATAATTTCTGTAAATTTAATACCAGTCAAGCAATTCAAGTTTCAAACCCTAATAATTTATGTTTTTATTCAAGTTTCAAACTCTCTCTCCAACAGTGGAATGGGCATTATAGGCCCCGTTCTGCAGCTGTTTTTCAACCCGTTTTTGTTATTGTTTTTCAAAAACAATTTCGAATTCGCGTTCGTTAGCTGTTTTTCATTTTATTTTCAAAAAACAAAAAACAAAATAAAAAATAAAACCAGTGTTAACAGTATAATATTTGAAAAACACAAAATACTTGTTTTTGTTTTTAAAAAAATTATTATTAAAATTAAAAAAATTTATTTTTTCTCTTTAAACTTGAAGTCTTCTCGCCACCACTCACCAGGTCTTCTCTTCTCTTCTCTTCTTCTACTTCTTTTCCAAAAAATTAATATTAAAATTAAAAAAAATTATGCTTTTTCTTTAAACTTGAAGTCTTCTCGCCACCGCTCACCAGGTCTTCTCTTCTCTTCTCTTCTTCTACTTCTTTCTTCATCTTCATCTTCTTCTCCAAGCCTCTTCTTCTCTGAACTGAACCTCTCCTTCTCCTTCTCAAATCCTTCTCCTCCGATCCATCTTCTTCTCCAATCATCTTCTTCCTTTCTTTTTCTTCTTTTAATTTTTTTTTTATATTTTTTAATGTAATTTATATTTATTAAAATAATACTTATTTTTAATTTAAGAGTTTAGTTTTGATTAATTAATTATTTGATTTTTTTTGAAGTAATTTGTGTTGTGTTACTTTGTTTAATTTATAAATTACAATATAAAAATTATATTGGTTAATTATTTAATCAATTTGTTTATAATTATTATAATATTAAACAAAATGTAAAAATTGATATTTCAATTTTCGATAGTTTTCAGTTAGCCTACCAGACGTGTTTTTCCGGTTTTTATTTTCAAAATACTGATTTCAGTATATGCTACCAGACGTGTTTTCGGATTTCGAAATAGAAACCAAAAACACTGTTTTCATTTTCATTTTTCTTTTCGAAAAACATCAACTGAAAAACACTTACAGACAGGACGGACCCATATATTTTTCATTTTGTCGATTATATCTCACCTTAAAACGACTCAAATAGTACAATGCTGAAAATTCTCAAAAAATATACAATTATTTCATTTATTCATTTTTATCACTTCTGTGTTTTGATTATTTTTAATGAATAAAAGCAATTAAACTGATATTTTTTTCTTAGTTATGGATTAAAAATTCAACTTTGAACTCTACATCTCCCGGACTCAATTGATGAAAGCGATATGTTGCTCATATATCTGGTTCCTCCAAGTTTTTTTTTATTGATTTTTAAATATCCAATTTGTAATGTTTAAATATACAGTATTTTGTTTGTCAAAAAAATGCAGTTTTTTTATATTAAGAAAATGCGGCATTTTGTCTTGTATGTGAGGAAACGCAGAGGAGTTTAGGAAGATTTTGAAATGAAGTACTAGAAACGGTGACGTTTGGAGTGGGTAAAAAGGGCAAAACAAATAAAATGAAATCAGAACCATTCAATTTATTAAGTGACACGTATCTACGAATCTTTAAATGTTTAAACAAAGCTTAGCTTAGAATAGGATCCAAATCCAATAGTAAAATCCCAACTTGCTCTCATTGTTTTTTGCTAGAATATAAGAGTGGCATATTGTTTTTCTTTTACAATTAATAATTAATCATTAACGATACCATTTTCTTCTAGTGGAAATGGTGAGAAATATCACATTTTTGGTGGTGCGTTGCACCCACGTCACTGCTTTAATAAGTTATATTTAAAATGCACATATTATGGTGAACTACCAAAATTGCCCTTAAATAATCATTTTTTTATTGTCTTTGTACTTCCATCTCCACACTTGGAACACTGAACGCCGAACTCGTCTCTTTCTCTCTCTGCAATAAACTTGTCTGAAAATAAACTTCTCTACGTTCTTCAGCACAACAAGGTAATATAGTTATGAAATACTTCTTTTATATCCTGCATTTCTAAGTCTGATTCTTGTAACACTTTAACCGTTCCTTTTTGTAAACATTTGAAGTTTGAATATGTGAATTTTGAATCTCCTAGCCTTTTAGTAAAGTCTTCGAGCCATTAAGTAAAGTCTCCGAGCCATTAAGTAAAGGCTCCGAGCCTTTTAGTAAAGGCTCAATAGGCTCGAGGCCTTTCGAGCCATTTAGTAAAGGATCCAGGCTTTTTAGTAAAGGCACCGAGCCTATTGAGCCTTTAGTAAAAAGCTCGGAGCATTTACTAAACATTTTCCTGAGCCTATTGTTAACATCTTATTCAGACATCTTTCAAAATATTAATTTTTTTTTTGTAATAATGGTTTGTGATGATGAATTTTACAGGAGAATGAATCGAGTGAGAATAGTAATATCTTACAATGGTCGATGAGAGCAGTTACCAGATGGAAGTCAGAGGTTTGTTGGATCCGATAACCAAGGAATGTATGTATCAAAGAATATGACTTACGAAGAATTGGTATCGATCATGCATACCGTTGTGAAGTATGATGTAAACAAATACAGTGTTGATGTACAGTCAATATCAATCGTTCCGTGTGCTATATGTCGCACATTTTTAAGAAATGACGATGATGTTCAATTTATGCTAGGGGAATGAAATGATTTATAATATCAATCGGGTGATCCCTCAAGTATGTGTTATTCTATCTGATAGGGCAGCTGGAGATGTGATAAGGAATGAAATTCCTCCTCCTGAAAATACCCAACAATTTGGATCTGCTAGCGGTAGAAACCAAGTGTTCACACAAAGGAGTGCCACCGAAGGTGGGGAAAACATATGTGTTGTCCCACCGGTATTGGTCGACCACGCTGTCCCATCGGTAGTTGTCGACCATGCAGATGTAGTTGAACCTCAATTTGATGATGTGTTTGGTTGTCGAATTGAGATGAATGATGGGCAGTATAACGAGCAATACAATGAGATGTACAATGAGCAGAACACTGAACCGAACATTGGGCGAAACCAGGAGGTGGATAATGAGGCTAATATTGATCCGGTAGATCATGTAAAGAACAGTGATGAAGAGCTTGTCCAAATTCAAAGACGTGGAAGACGTGTACAAGGAGTTAGTTGCACTGGAGCAGATATGCCTGGTACTTCTGAGGTCAGGCATAATATATCTGCATATGTTTATGATAATACCATAACGTAGGTTATTCCCAGAGCAGATTCATACTCGTTTGGGATTGGTAGAAGCAGAACCTTGGTAGCAGAAGAACCTACAAGCATGATTTATAAAGGTCAATTTTTTCTGACTAAAAAGGATTTGAAGAGACTAGTCGGCCTTTTTACGACGCGGCAGAACTTCGAATGGAAGGTGAAAAGGTCCAATAAGACAACGTTACATCTGGTTTGTTTGATTGACAACTGCACGTGGAAATTGAGAGCAGTGAGAAGAGATGAAGAGACGTACTTCTAAGTAAGAAGTTTTGTCAACGAACACAGTTGTCCTTTGGAGGAGATTCACCATCGCCACCGATAAGCTAGTACAGTCATAATTGGAGAAGAGGTTGCACCTAGAATTCAACAACAAGATGGTCGTCTCATGCGTCTCAAGGATATAATCGCCGATATGAAAACAATGTATGACATCCAAATCCTGTAAAGTAAGGCACATCAAGCCCTGCATTATGCATTGTCACTGACCTATAGGACGCATGAAGAAACCTTCCAACTACTGCCGTCTTTTGGTTACGTGCTGGAACAACAAAATTATGTCACAATCACTGACTTACAGTGCACTGACGACGGTAAATTTCTTTACTTTTTCATATCGTTAAGGGCCTCACTTAGAGGTTTCCGGAGGTGCATGCGTCATGTTATTACAGTTGATGGTACCCATTTGAAGGGAAGATTCAGGGGTACAATGTTTGTTGCAACTGCACAAGATGGAAACGAACAGGTGTATCCAATTGGTTTTGGGTACGACGACTCAGAAAATAACCTTTCATGAGAATTATTTTTGGATTGCTTGAAGGGTGCCTTTGGTCATATAAATGATCCAGTTTTCATTTTCGATCGACATGCAAGCATTGAAGCAAGGATTTCTAAAGTATTCCCTTATACAACCCATACCATATGTTGTTGGCACTTTGCCAAAAATGTTGAGAAGCGATTTAACAGAAAGAATGTTGTCGCCATATGTTTCAAAATGTTGGATGGCATAAACCATCGCAATGGAGCAACCTGCTCTTTCCTGATCTGTACAGGAACTTCCTGACTGAATGAGTCTAGCAAGTGGATCTTCCCAGTAGTGAGGTCGAAGCTAGCCACGAGCCAATGCTAGCGGCCAATGTTGCACGAAATCAGAACCTATAGGTGTTTCAAGATATTGTTATGATAAAAATAATATTTATTAATTAAACACATTGGAATCATAAATGTCTAACACTCACCACGTCAACCTCGTGCCACGGTCGGGATCCTAACGGGACCGATCCACTTACCGGTCGTAAGGTCCTCATAGGTCCACATATGCTTCAACACATACCAGTCTTTTGGGGCTTTGCCCACAGCATCGTGAGGTATGATTCTCGCCCATTGAATCTCCAGAAATGACTGTAAAAAGATAAGGAACCGCAATGTTAGGAACAAAATAATTCAACAAAAACGTAGCTTCGAAAATAGTACATTATAAACACTTACGTAGAACTGAGAATCCAGTAAGTTCATCCTCTGACTGTAGATATTGGGGTATACTAGCTGATGCTTCCGTAAAATATGCAGATACGCGTTGATATGCTGACAATATAAACATTTAACATTGTTAGTATTCTACCATAACCTAAACAAACATAAAAGACAATTGAAGTAAGGAACATACTGTGTCATCCAACTCCATGTAGTTGGTTTGCAACCAGTGGAATCAAGTGACTGGCACGGGCGCCAGCAGATCCACATCACATCTGTGTAATTGTTGAATTATTTAAATAAGCAAGTAATTTAACTGAGGTGTTTGAAAATACATTCAGAATATTATACTTACAATTCCCCTATCACGTTCCTCTTGTAAGCTTGGTAAGCCACAAGCTAGTCAACGTCTACCAAATTATGGGACCTGAATGTATGTGCTGACGACTGGGGCATTGTCCTTGGCCTCTTTGACCGGCAGGGGTCAGTGTATGGGCTCAGGAACTGCCAGCCTCGTTTGCGGACCTGCTGTCTATGCTGACCGTGGACCGCTGTGCTATGTTAAGATGAGGAACTCTGTCCTCGTGGATCACGTGAAAGGCTATGGTGGGGCCCTATAGACCTGCTGCCTAGGCCGCGAATGAGATGGATCAGAGGTTTCACTGGGGGGTGGGGTCCCACGGGATTGAACTGACGAGAGTTGTGCGCTCGGATGGACCTAAGGGTTACTGTGTGTGGATCGCCTGTACAAGTCCGAAGTGTGGACCAGAGGGGAGGAGGGTCTCTGTCCCCGTGGACCAGACGGGTCCGCTGTGTAGTCCTGCGTATGAGCATGAGGATCCACATGCTATACCTCCATAAGTGGTGAAAACTCTGGTAACCCCTAAATATGTGTCTCCTCAAATACTGTTGTATCTGTCCCACCAGGGATTTCTGTCTGCTCCTCTCGTCCTGTAACTTTAGCCCAGGTACCCTGCGTCTGAGGTCTTGTACCTTGCGTGTAGGGGTGGGCAACAAGTTCGAAACCGAACCGAATCGAACCAAAAAAGGCAGTTCGGTTCGGTTCATGGATTCAATTCGGTTTAAACCGGTTCAAAAATTAAAAAACCAAAACAAATTCGGTTCAATCCGGTTTTGGATTTTCAAAACCGGTTTGAACCGAAATGAACCGACTATATAATTAAAAAAAAAATAAACCCTAACCTGTTGTTTCTCTTAGCCTTAGACAACTACGCAACCTCTCTATTCCTCTCTGTTCCTCAACTCTATTCCTCAACCTCCGATCTACTCGTCTCAAATTTGTTCCTCAGCATCCGATCTGCTCCTACAAGGCTACAACTACAAGGTTTGTCACTTTCTCTTCTTCTTTTTTATAATTTTCTTCTTCTTCTTCTTCCTCTAATTTTCTTCTTGTCTTCTGTTGTTTGTTTTACATATGATCTGCTCTGACTGCTCGTCTGATCTTCTCTTCTCTATCTCCAACCAAAGCTTCAACGAGGCAGACCTTCAGCTCGTCCGATCTGCTTGAACGAGAAAGAGGTTAATTGTTGATTTAGCTTTCTTGCTTTATTTCTTTCTTTTAGTTAGCTTTTCTTTCTTGATTTGGTTAACAAAGGTTGGTTGTTGATTTGGTTGATTGTTCACAGACAAATCATGAAATTCGAATTTGTGATTGTGTGTGTCTAATTACTTATTGACTTTATTTATCAATCTCTCATTGTTCATTTGTTTGTGTACAATACTCTTTCGCAGCTTTAGTTTTTGTGGTGTTTCTGCAATGTTTTTGATCTTAGCTCATGAGTTCGTTTCTTCTTTGCAGCTCCTTTCTTTGTTGTCTTTGTTTTGTTGTTGTTTTGCTATTGCCTTTCCTTTTTCTGTAGGTGATGTGTTGGTGGTGTGCTATTTGTCAGCTTCGTTTGAGTTGTTGTGCTCTTTTGTTGATTAATAAAATTTGCTTCTCAAATTAATTTCAAACTAGAAAAAGAGGGTCTCCACTCAAGTTTCAAGCTTTAAATCTTAAAAAGATGGAAACGTGAATTCTGAAAAGGTTTTGTCAGTATGAGATAAATTTTCCCCAATCCAAATTAAATAATCTAACGGAAGCCAAAACAAAGAAAAAGGTAGCGTATTGACCTAGATATTTCATCACAGCCAAACATATAATCTATCAAAAAATAATATATATATATATATATAGATATGTTTATAGACGGTTTACTTGTGTTGTTGTGTCATGTGTTTATCAGATTATCCGTTTATATGTTTATTTATATTGTGTTTGTTTCTATGGAGTATAAAGATCGAGTGACAAACGCATATATAACTTTTTGTATTTGCAGGTAGCAGGTGGAGTGACAAAATGGAATGCATTTTTTTATACATGTGGAATGTGGTGTGAGAACTAGAATTGAAATGTTATTTTAGTTGACTAGTTGTAATTTAGATTTGGAATTATTTCAGTTATAATTTTGATTTGGAGTTGGATTAATTTTTTTTTTATGAGGTATTATTATGTAATGTACTATTATTAACTAATTTTTGAACTTTTAATTTGGAGTTTGGAATGTATTAATATGTTTTTTATATTTGGAATGGATTTGTTATTAACTTTTATATGTTTTTAACGGATCCAACAACCCATGAATTTTAAAAATAGATTAAAAATACCCATTAAACTATCCGGCCCATTATGCCCAAAACCAAATTGAACCGAACCGAACCGAACCGAACCGATTAAAATTAGTTCAGTTCAGTTCGGTTCCCATTTCTTATTTGGTTTAAACCGGTTCAATTTTGGATGAACCGAAATATTTTCGGTTCAGTTCGGTTTTTTCCAAAACCGAACCGAACCGTGCCCACCCCTACTTGCGTGTCAGGTCCAGTGGCTGCGTATGTCCCCTCTTCAGGACTACCACGCTCATCTCTGTCTCTACGTGTAAAGTCTCGGTCATAGGACGATGGACCATCCTTGTCTAATTGTGATGTCGAACCCCGCAACCCCCAGAGAAAGTCCATTACCTCTCTATGTTGCCTATCTCGCTTCTCATCACTCTTCCGGAGATTCTCCCTTAAAGCAGCGACGACATCCATCACATCTTGGACTTTACGTTCCAAACGGTCTTAAAACAAAATCATATTTGTCAGTACTAAAACCATACACTCGATTGAAATAAAATAATGCATTACACCGTTGTTTACATACCTGGCGATGCACTCCAAGGTCTTCTCATGAATGAACTCCACTAGTATATACGGGCATCGCAAATCGAACCTGCCTGCGTCTGAGAGGACTCCTACCGACAAACTCTGGCTCTGCACCCTTCGTATCCGGCCTATGGCTGAGGGGACTCCCACCGACAAACTCAGGGTCCGAACCCTAGGTATCCGGCATGTGCCTAAGGGGACTCATACCTCCAAACTCTGGGTCGGAACCCTCTGTATGACTGGGTCCGGCAGTCGTATGATTTAAGGGATCCGGTACAGAGCCGTCGTGTCTATCAGCGGTCGTATACAGACTACCTCCCTCGTCTATGCCCTCGTAGTACCGTGCAACCCTCTCAGCTTCCGTCGGCACCAGTGCAGTCATCGCAAACATCTGAAATCGTAGTTAGACAATTGTATTTGTATACGTTCTAATATGTATAAAATTTAACACAATAGATCCTTACCCTGGATGTGAAAATCTTGTTCAGCTTCTCCGACCTTGGTTGCTTATTCAACTCTTATTTCAGAATACGGGGTGACAAGTCAATCTCTTTGCGGGTCTCAAATTGGGTCCCAAGCTCGGGGATAACCTCATACGCAAATATCTGCGTACAAAAAAAAGACAATTCAGAATCCAATCATTTATTTCCTAACTCATATAAAATAAAATTCAGGTTTTCAAACGGATTGAAATTCTAAATTCTCACCAACAGTGCGTGAGGTAGATGGTAAATGTTATATGTCTCTATCGTGTGAACGTCGACGCCATTTTCAATTCCTGTTGTCGTCTCTCGTACCGCTCACGTCTAACGTCCAAGGCATGCTTGAAACCCCAAATGGACTACCTATACACGTGGACACCCGACGGGAACGCATCAAAAGCGTTCAAGTCCTCGACTAGCTGGATCTGCCATACTGGAATTTTCTCCCTCTCGTCCAACCCCATCAATATCCAGTTCAACATATAAAGGAGGCACAACTTCATAGCATCGTATTGCTGCTCAAATATACCGATCCGCAGAATAGCTCTCAGCTGTTCATAATCCACCTCATACACACCACCGAAATACCATTGGTGTATCCCGTTCTGGATCATCTCATACCTCGTCGTGTCGGGAATCACTCTGAACTTCAATCCGCTGATGAGACAGAATTCAATCTTGGAGAATCGGACCAAATGACAACCTAACATAAATCGCATCTCATCCTCCGGCCCATCATGATGTA
The DNA here is from genome assembly GCA_033220585.1 of Dipteronia sinensis. Lineage (NCBI taxonomy): Eukaryota > Viridiplantae > Streptophyta > Magnoliopsida > Sapindales > Sapindaceae > Dipteronia > Dipteronia sinensis. Next base: position 70,954,398 of record CM065639.1, on the reverse strand, counting down.
GCTCGCGCAAAAGTAGCTGATGGACTACGCTAGCTGAAAACTCTATCCCCCGATCCATCCGAAGGAAGTGACCAAAACAAGACTCTGTATACCGACGTCGGTCTTCGACTTTGAATTCTTCTGGTACCCTGTCCAATGCGACATCGATATCTCGAAGGTCACTGAAATTGTCATGGCGAGTAATTTTTCCATCGTGTCATTCCCCCTCTGGAGTTTTAAGCAAATCCTTTAGCTGATTCCCCATCTGCATTTTCACAGAAATAATACATCAGTAAACTGTAAATGGCTCGAACATAAAAACAGACATTGCAAAAAAAAAAAAGCTCGGACACAGTTTAAAAAAGCTCGGAACCAGTTTACAAAAGGCTCAGGAACGGTTTAAAAAAGCTGGGGAACAGTTTTAAAAAAACTCAGAAACAGTTTTAAAAAGCTCGAAAACAGTTAGAAAAAGCTCGGTCACACTTTAAAAAAGCTCGGAAACAGTTTAAGAAAGCTCGAGCATAGTTTAAAAAAGTTCAGACACAGTTTAAAAAAGCTCAAAAACAGTTTTAAAAAGCTCGGAACCAGTTTCAAAAAGCCTGAAAATCGAAAAAAGCTCGGAAACAATTTTAAAAAGGCTTGGAACCGATTTAAAAAGGCTCGGAAACATTTTGATAAAGGTCGACAACCCGGAAAAAGCTTGGAAACATGTTGAAAAAGCTCGACAACCTAGAAAAAGCTCGGAAACATTTTGAAAATGCTCGACAACCCAGAAGAAGCTCGGAATCAGTTTTAAAAAACTCCGAAAAAGTTGGAAAAAACTCGGAAACATGTTGAAAAAGCTCGAAAACCCAGATCTTCAACAGATTTAAAACTCTAACCTACCCCACAACCATATTCAGATAGACAAACAAACCTAATCTACAAGTTTAATCAACACCCAACATCAAACGTGCATATCAACTAATAAAAAACAAAATCTAACTCAACTTACCTTACGAAAATTGATTGAAGATGTTCATCTTAACACTCGAAAATCACTGTTGTCAGATCGCCGTGCTACTTCGCAATCTTTTTTCCCACCGCCGGTTACTTCGCCGTCTTTTTCAGCCGATGTTTTCTCTCTTTCTTGTTTTTCTCTCTATGTTTGAAAACGACAAAAATTTCTCTATCGGTTTGAAAACGACAAAAAGGGGTGTTTTTGTCTCCACACATATATTGGTGCCTTTTAAATGTTAATTATTAATGTTATGCTATTTGCACTAGACATAATGCTGGTTCGGTTCGAACCGGCGAACCGAACTGGAACCGCCACCGAAAAACTGGAACCGCCACCAAAAAACTGGAACCGAACCTATTTTTTAGGTTTCGGTTCCAGAACCGGACTGGAATCGGTACCAGGCGGTTTCGGTTCAGGTTCCAAATTGTGAGGAACCGTCCGGTTCGAACCGGAATGGAATCGGTGGTTCCGGTTCCGGTTCGAACCGGCGCTTCCAACATATATATATATTTAATATTTTTTAACCCTAACTTACCAGTTACCCTATAAAATCTTCTTTTCTTCGTTCACCTTCAGGCTTCAGTGCAGCCAAACACCTTCTTTCTCTACACTTTGTTCTGACTTCTATCTACAACCTTGCTATGACTTCTCTCTACAAGACTACAACCCATCTCTGTTTCTATTCGAGTGAGAGACGAGATCGAGAGACAAGATCGATAGACGATCAATCGAGACTCAAGAGATGATCGAGAGAGACCGGAGACGAGATCGAGAGAGAACCAACGCCGGTGATTCCGTAATGAACTAATGTCTAATGATGGCCGATTTGGGGTTGGGTGATTTGATTTTCGGGTTAATTTGTGTGTGAGAAGTAGTATGGTTTAGATGATTCATGAACTGATGAATGAGTCTTGTTTGTGTTGTGTGTTTGTGATGATGTGATCTGGGTTCATTGGGTGAATGATGATTGATGAATGAGTCGTGTTTGTGATATGGGTTCATTGGGTATGAGTGACAGAGTGAGTGAGTGGATGTCTGGATGACAAGATGACTGGATGAGTGTGAATGGGTTTTAAAAAAATTAAAAATAAAAACCGGTTCCGAATCGTTGGAACCAGACCGGAACCGGAATCATGTCTAATTTGCACAACATACACCCCAAATAGTGCTATTTATTTTTTGAACCTATCCTATTTCCACTTAACCATTTAACCATTAGTTTCGGTACTTTTAATGGTTGAGAGTGAGTTTGACATGTTGTACATAACTAACTGCACACTAAAATTAGCAAATGCTACATTAAATCTATTGAAACTGTTTTGATCTAAAAAATTGATGGAATTGGTGGTGGGGAATCCATCTTGAACTTGTCAAAAAAAAAAAAACCTACTTTTCCTAAATAGTAAATACTTTGTACGAGAAGGCAGAGGTGGGAGGAAGAAGGAGGGTTATAAGGAGGGTATTTGGAAGAAGAAAATAGAGGAAATAGGTAGAGAGATGGCATCAGCAGTGTTGGTGTTCTTGCTGTGCCTTACGGCCGGAGCATTGACGACCGTCCTCGGTGAAGATCCATACTTGTTCTACACATGGAATATCACTTATGGCACCATCTCTCCCTTGGGAGTGCCTCAGCAGGTTATTCTCATCAACGGCCAGTTCCCCGGACCTACCATCAATTCCACCACCAATAATAATGTTATTGTCAATGTTTTCAACAACATTGACGAGCCATTCCTTCTCACTTGGTACGTTTTAATTCTTCATTCTGTTGTTTAGTTTCTGATTACTAATCACCGTTAACAGAACGACTGCTTTTGATTATAATGTTAGATGAGACATGAAAAGACATTTTTATAGATTGGGCTTGGCTATGAATAAAATGTTTTGATTTGGATATTAAAACTTGTTGATATTCTATTTATTATATCACGTCTAATTAGATGTAACATTTATTCCAATTAATGAAAATAACATGTATTGTATATTATCAGGAGTGGAATCCAGCACAGGAAGAATTCATGGCAGGACGGAGTTCTTGGAACAATGTGCCCAATTGCTCCTGGCACGAATTACACCTATCACTTCCAAGTGAAGGATCAGATCGGTACCTACATGTACTACCCCTCCACTGGCCTCCACAGAGCAGCTGGTGCATTCGGTGGTCTCAATGTCCACAGCCGCTCAGTCATCCCAATCCCATATACACTACCACTGGAAAATGATGACTTCTATGTCCTCATTAATGACTGGTACACCAAGAGCCACTCCGAGCTCAGGAAGCTCTTGGACAGCGGCCGCACTCTAGCCAGGCCACAAGGTGTCCTCATTAATGGCCAATCAGGCAAGACTGACGGCAAAGGCGAACCCCTTTTCACCTTGAAGCCTGGAAGGACTTACAAGTTCAGGATTTGCAATCCTGGACTCAGGACCAGTCTAAACTTCAGAATCCAGGGCCACAACATGAAGCTTGTCGAGATGGAAGGATCTCATGTTGTTCAGAATGTGTACAAGTCCCTTGACGTGCACGTCGGGCAATGTTATTCAGTTCTTGTCAAAGCTGATCAGGAACCCAAGGACTACTACCTAGTTGCCTCCTCCAGGTTCCTGAAGGGCGAGCCCCTGATGGCTACGGCCTTGATCCGCTACGAAGGTGGAAAAGGACCAGCCTCACCAGAGCTTCCCGAGGGGCCTGTTGGATGGGCCTGGTCACTCAATCAATTCCGTACCTTCAGGTGGAACCTGACAGCCAGTGCCGCCAGGCCAAACCCTCAGGGATCATACCACTACGGTGAAATCAACATCACTCAGACATACAAATTTGTCAGCAGTGCCAACAAGGTCGATGGAAAGCTCCGTTATGCCATTAACGGTGTCTCACACGTCAATCCAACCACCCCACCAAAATTCGCTGAATACTATGAGGTTCCTGAAAAGGTTTTCAAGTACGATGTAATGAGTATCACCCCACCAGCTGAAAAGATAACTCAAGTTACTCTCGATACCAACATTCGTAACGTTACCTTCCATGACTTCATAGAGATCATCTTCGAGAACCCCGAGAACACCATCCAATCCTGGAAGGTTGATGGCTACTCTTTCTTCGCTGTTGCCATTGAGCCTGGAACCTGGACTCCGGAGAAGAGGAAGAATTACAACCTCCAGGATGCAGTGAGCAGGCACACCATCCAAGTGTTCCCAAAATCCTGGGCAGCAATCCTGTTGACATTCGACAACGCAGGTATGTGGAACATAAGATCGGAGATGACGGAGAGGACTTATCTCGGACAACAACTCTATATTAGTGTCTATTCTCCGAGGAGATCTCTCAAGGAAGAGTACAACCTTCCTGACAATGCTCCACTTTGCGGTATCGTTGCTGACATGAAAAAACCTGAACCATACAATCTCTAATTAAATTTAGATTCAAATTTATCTACTCACAACCTCTCTAAAGCAAAATTGTTGTTGATTGATGATCATCAAGAAGCAATGTAACTAGGTGATCATATAGTTTACAGGTTGTGCATTTGTATTATTAATTTACTCTTTCCATCCAATAAATTCTTTCTTTCTCTTAATTATAAATTAATAAAAGTTTATTTTCGTTACATAATTATAAACTCTTGTGTATTATTATTATTATTATATTTTCACTTCGAGAATTTTATTTTGATCTTTGTTAGTGTTTCTAGATGGAGATCTGCAAGACAAAACATTAATATTATTTTTCAATAGTTAATAGTGTTATTCTACTATCAACTTGTTGCACCGTTTACGTTTTTAAAGTCTCAACTTGTTGCCAAAAATTATATTTTTTGAATCAACTTGTACCTTTCGTCAACTTTAGCATCATCACTTGAACATTATTAATTTATTATTATTCACATCACAACTTGTTCTCTCGATCACTATTTATCTTTACTATTTGTGGAATGCAAACATTGCTAAATGCTAATTTTGGCAATCTTTTTGGTAAAAAGAATTATAGAGCTCACAAACCATACAAAAGTTTCACTTGTGGATTCATATAATAATCAATAATGGTATAGTTTTTGTCGTCTTATTAATGGGTTTTAATATATTTAAATATTCAATTTATTTTTAAAAAATGGAACAAATAATAAATCCGTACGATATGTAACAAAATGTATTTATAGACAGGTGATTGTTTATAACGATTACATCGTAAACATATCAAATAATTATTGTTCTTCTTTGTTAATTGGGATTTGACAACCGATAGATTATGTCTGACTTAATTATTTGTGCAACAGTAAAAGTGTCACATGTACAAACTATGATAATTTGAAGGAAAATTAGATTTATTATATAAATATATATTCATAAAAATCAACTAAAAACTAATTTTTGTACTTCATTTATCAAGAGATCTCACAACCAAGTAAATTGATACCCTACCAATGTCTTTTCAAATACTATATATATTATGGATAAAAGTATGCTAAGAATTTATAATGACATCATAATATCTCTTAACATAAATTGTCATATGTCGAATGATAATATTGGCAACTTGTAACACCCTGGCATGTTAGTATGTTACCCATCTACATACAAATCCTCAAAATCCTTGAGATTTACATTAAGAGTAATTTGGTATGGCTTTTCAAATAGAGCTTCTAGAGTAGATCTTTTTATAGTAGAAATTCTAATGAGCACAGATTCTAACAAAAAAAAAGCTTTTGGTCGTGTAAATTACAAAAAAAAAGACGTTGATAAAGTATTTTTAGAAATAGTTTTTGGTTGAGTGAATTATAAAAAAGGTGTTGACAATGTATTTATAATAAAAAAGTTATTATGAAATATTTAAAATTTTCAAATGGTAGTTGAGACAATTCATATGTTTTAAAAAAAACTCAAAAAAAAAGGTTTTTGGAAAAGCCCAAATTTTGGACTTCTTCAAATAGACATAAAATGATTTTTATAATAGGTATTTGAGACAATTCATATATTAAAAAAAAACTGTTTTGAATTTTACCGAACGACTAAAAAAAACTTCAAAATAGCTTCTAAATTAATAATCGTTAATAAAGCAGAGGAAAGTCACTTGTATATTGTTAATAATTATGAAATATCAAGCAAGTGGGTAATTATTCAATAATTCAAACACCCACTTTAGTCTTTTTCTTGTAAAAATAATATAGATTATTGAGATGTGTGAGTTGAATACTTAATTTATAAACTCTGTTTGCAAATTATACCCAAAAATTATTACAATTTCATGAACAATTTCATGAAAAACAAGATGTTCATGAATCATGAGTTTTTTATTATATTAGAAAAACTAAATAATAATAAAAAATAGAGAAAATATATAAATACACACACCGACACGGCGACACATGTATAGAATTTGATCTAGATTTGCATACACGATATTGAAAAAAAAAAAATAAATAAAGTTGTTGAATCTCTCTATACTACTATAGTCTATACTCTTCTACAGTTGTAGATAGGCACACAACTTGAGGAAGTTGAATTTGATTTTAAAATGACAGGAAATGTGAGGAAAAAAGAGGCCACCGTTTCTTGAATTGAAGTTTCTAAATGGCAACTTGCATGGCCAAAAATGTGGAGCCTACACCTTTTCTTTACTCGTCAAACCAAAAAGTAGTGGTGTATAAAGTGGTGGTGGAAACTGGTGGTGATGGTTTGGTAGGTGAGTGGTCTTTCACTCAACTGTCTAGCTTTGTAACCTCTCACAATCCAACCAAAAATAATACAGAAGAGGCCATTTTTGGGTAATATGAGGCCACTGAGTCCAGGTTCTGGATATTTGGCCTGTGACAGTTTTAATTGCTCTGGTTTTCTGATGGTCCTTATCAGCTTTGGGCTACACACTTCTACCAAATTGGTCCCCTCCCCTATTTATAACTCTCACATTTGCCTGTCATGTTGCTCATCCAACACATGATAATATCAGAGTCAATTCATATAGATCACATGGTGTTATATGGTTGTTTGACATGAAATTGTATTACAAAAACAACGCTCGCCTAACTTGATGATGCATATTAAATAACAAGTCCGAAGGAAAATGATACAATTATTGAATGTTGATGACATTTTGCGAATGAATAAAACCATCAGCCAACTTCTGCTGGCTTTAGCCTCACTGGTGCTGGCAATGTTATACCTTTGCACCCTCGGTATAAGAGATGATTCAAAATGTCGCAAGACTAAATCCTCTTGGCCATGTTGGAGCTGGCTGAAATGGGCGCTGGGATGGGTTTACATTGATTTTGATGATCAAAAGGTACTGCATCACGAAGCAGAGATACCCGAATGATCGTTGGAGGAGGAGACATCTTGACCAGATGAAAGTTTTTGTTTCCTGCCATGTCTCCTGCTACCGCCTGTTCCTCCGGGGAGTCCTCCTCCTACTCCCTTCCCCTTCCTGGAATTGTGCTGCTGTTCCACCTGTCTTCATAAAATTGAATCCAGAAATGGAGAATATTAGTAGAGAATAGCCAGTTCCTAAACCTGGTTTGAATCAGGAAAGATACGAACAAGCATGAAAAAGTTACCAACGATAATTCATGGATCTAAGCATGAAGTTCTAATTCCATAAAACGAGGAATAAACTCTTGAATCAGCCAAAAGAAAGCCTACGGTTCAAAACACGACACAACTAAATGCAATAGGAGCTTACAAGCGAAATTCACCAAAACTACAATGCCCTGCCTCTAAAATAACTGAATAGATGCATCACTTGTTCGAAAGTTGTTTACAGTTGTTAGCTAAGTAGTACACTACTAAATGTTCCTCACTTATGGTGAAAATTTCAAGCCAATGAGAAAGATGCCTCCAAAATAAAACCACACTGCGAAATTAATCTACTTAACATGATGATCAAGAGAAAACAATTCGTGAGAGAAGGTTACTTACCCCTAAACAGAAACTCTGGAAGTGTGAGTCGAAACTAGAGGAGCCCTCCAAATTCGTCTTACTCGAATTCATTTCGCATGAATTGCGTTTGTTGGAACTAGAATTATCCATATAAGATACATAAGAAGACGAAGAAGTAGAACATGAACTACCAGTAGTACCCTGGGAACTAGACCCTAATGCCTCACCGTCCCCATGAAACATTTCCTCAAACAACTCCTGTAATTTCTCGAAGCTCTCTTCACCATTTTTTTCCTGCCAATTTCACATTCCAATTACCACAGAATCAACATCGTTACAACCATCACTGTCGATAAACATTGTACAAAAACTCATCAGAATATGCTCATTCACATTTGACCAATTCATCTTAAGCAGTGTTCGAAAAATCGGCTTATACAGCCGTGGCGAAAACAGCCTAATCGGCTGTATTAAGCTGCTTATCAAAGTTACAGAATTGAAGGTTAAAACAAGGTTTTTACTCGCGGATGAACTGTTGTATTCAATCAATCCAAACCACTACTTTTTCAGGACCCACAAAAGTCTTTGTTAATACATGATATCTAGAATCTACAGTCTCCGCACATAAAACTTTGATGTCATTGGTCAATACCTCAAACTGGGGCCCATCAAGAACTGATTTTCAGGGATTTGATCGCACACTATATGGATAGATGGATGATCATGTCACCATAAAGTCATAAAGCCATAAAGTCTTTTGAGCCAATAAAAAATTGCAAACTATATTGGACTAATTAAGTGCCCCATTTGATTAGAAGAAATCTAAATAGCATGATTCTTTTGCCAACCCAACCATCAAAAAGTAAAGTAACAAATTAAGCAACACAAAAGCTAACTACTCCCTAGGATTTTTCCACAACCACCCTTAATTCCACGGATTTGGACTTTTTCCTCACGTTTCGTGTCCTTATCTTGTCCTCACCTAAATCAATAGTGTGGATTAATTCTATCTTGTTGTAACGTAAAGACATAAAAATTAATAGAAATAATTCACATCAATAATTTACTATATTAATTTACTATATTAGACACGTGACAATAGATTCTGAAGATAAAAACAAGGTGAAAACACAAAAAATGAGGAGAGGATCCTGATCCTCTAATTCCACCCCCTCTAATTTACTCTCCAATTCATCATAAGTTACACTCAATCGTTCGAAATTCGTCATAAACCTTTAATCTCTCAAGTAAAGGTCAAAAAGACTATTTTTTTCAAACTACACGAGTCTATCTGTAATTAGCGAATGAAAATGTTAAATGGAAACTTACATTAGTCTTGGTTTGGCTCATCATATTTGCCATCTCATTCAAGAAATCTCCCATTCCCTGCATGAAAGTCAAGTACACAAATCAGATTTAACATACAAGTATACAACATTCATAGCAAATAATTTCTGAAACAAAAAGACCCTTATATGTTGTTAAATTCTTCAAAAAAATTTGAGACAATCATATCATGGAAATTTTGAAAAAGGAACAAAAATATATATATAATGAAAAAAATTACATTTTCATCATCATCATCATCACTGTCATAGACTCCTACATCGTACAGAAACCTCTTGTTTCCATCAGACAGAACTGTTACATAAAAAGCAGAGAGACAAAAGAAAACAGCAACTCGTGAATCTAATAATTACTCATTAATTTATTATATATATATATATATATTATTTTATTTTATTTTCTAAATCATATTTTTCAAAACTATAGAACAAAAAACAAAGGAATTCAAAGTAAAGTTACCAGAATAGGCATGTTGAATGCCCTGGAATTTTTTCTTGGCTTCTTCAACGAACTTTGAATTTCCCGAAGCTGAACAACGATCTGGGTGCCATCTCTGTAATTCAAACCGTAAAACAAAAAAAAATCTCTTTTTTACAACAAATTCAACCATAGTTTTTCCCGGGAAAATTAAGTTTTTTCCCCCAAAAAAAAGTCAATCTTCGCTGAAAATAAAATGCAAGTTTGACACCCAATCGATTAGATCATGTGTTTCAATATACAAAAACAACCCAAAAAAAAATTCAAATCAATGCTTTGCTTTGAAGAACCCTCAAAAAAGTGATTTTGAGAAGAACTTTTCAGCTAAAACAAGGCCATGCACCAATAATACCAGATCAAAAATTTTCCAGCAGAATTCACACTTTCCCTGGAAAAAAAAAATTCAATTTCTCCTAGCTTAAACCCAGAAACTATAGATTTGCCCTCAAAGAAGTGATTTTGAGAAGCAATTTTCAGCCAAGACAAGGCCAATCATACACACAATCAAAAGATGCTAAAAAGAAGTGTTTGTGATCTATTGAAGAATAGCCGTTTGATTTAAATAAAAAAACAAAGGTTGTGAAAGTCTAACCAGTGCAAGTTTCTTGTAAGCATTCCTGAGCTCTGTTGTAGTGCATTCCTTATTCAACCCCAAAACTTCATAAAAATCATTGCTTTTCTTCTCCTCATTACCAGCCATTTTTGTGCCCAAAAAATCAAAAAAAGACTAAAACTTTATCTTCTTCTTCAACTTCTTGTCGACAAATTTATCAAACCCATAAACAAAAATCACTAACAGAAACCAAAACACCAAATCAAACCCACCTCTTAACAACAGTACACACAACTACATCTTTGTGAGACTTGACATGACATGACATGAAACACGGAACCAGTTATTTATAGTAGAGGGAAGGTTGAAGAGAAGAGAGAAAAGAAAAGAAACGGTTGTTCTTTTTCTCTCTCTCTAACTTTCCCTTGAAACATTAAAAAGTAAAAACTAAGGCTCAATAAGAACTCTCCAGAATCCGGCAAATTTATATATAGTTTTTTCTCTGTTTTCTTAGACATTTTAAAAACAAGTTAAATATAATTACTTTCTTAATTGCTGATGTCAAATTGGACCAGGGTTTATCGGGACTTGTTTGTATTTGATATTGGATCGGGATTTATCGGAACATGTTTCAATTATTATAAATACGGTTTAGATAACTATCCTGGTAACGGGGTTAATTTTTTTTACGAGAACAGTAAGATTTGAATTTGTTATAAGGGGGAACACAACCAACTTTAAGAGAGAGAGAGAGAGACGAACATCAGATGGGCTAGCTTTTTGGAAGAAAAAAAAAATTGGTAAGTTAAAAAAAATAGGGTTATTGACATTAGTCCCTTCCGAGTTCTGAACGCTAGTTTGTATTTTACCTCTTGAATTTTTTTAGACATTAAACTCCATAAACGTTTATTTATTGATAAAATCTGACATTAAATACACTTTTAAACAGGTGTTCAGGGGGACAATAAACCAAACTGTTTTCTAATAATTGAAAGTTTAAGGGATTTAGTGTCTTAAAAAAAGTCCAAAAAATAAAATGTAAACTCGTATAAAGTTTATGGAAAACTACTGCTAATAATTTTCTTAAAAAATTAATAATTAATATCAATAGAAACGTGTAACTTGTAGTACTAGAATTGTAGATACTTTGTCGACTTTTAACACGCTTTATCAAACTTTAGAACAGGTAATTAATATCAAAAAATTTCTTTTTATTTTAATAATTAATATACATCTACATGTAAATCTCGTTATATCTTCTTGATTAGGTTTATTTTTATTATTATTTAACATAATTTTCTCGTATAGTTAATGTTAAGTAAAACATAAAATTATTCTAGTTCACCTTCATGTTTGATCCTAGTTATGTCCTGAACTTAACTCTGGTTATTTTTTGTTCTGTGAAGTATTATTATATGGGTGGTGTGAGATAAGGTCGGAGGGTAGATGAACGGTGGAGATTGCAGGTGAGTGGGAAGATATTTTGATAGAATTGTGTGTCCAGAAGGTTCTCTGGGTTTTATAGTTGTGTTGTTGGTTATGGTCAAGTCGCTTTTAACGGCACTTTGTGGCTTTGTGCTTTTAGAAGCAAACACTAACATTATAGGTCCCACTCTAATTTTTAGAATCAAACTTGTTTAGACAAATACCGTAAATTCGATTCATCAAACTATAATGTAAAAAAAATTACGGTTTAAATTAACATATGTGACTTATTTATAACTCAAATTATAATATAAAAGATATAGGATTCGGTCACAACCATTCAATTAATAGAAAGAAAAAAAAAATCAACGGATTATTATATTTGTCTGTGTTGTAGTTTACAAAGAAAATTACTTCCAAGAATTATTGAATTTTTATATCTTTGGGTTCCATTTATTAATATTCCTAGATCCACCAAAAAAACCAGGCCCAATATATATAATTTTATTGAATAAACAAATCCTTCTTTGTGGAGACATATCACTTGGAATCTTGGATTGACATACTTTACAATTAATTAATCTTAAACTTTTGTATTGATATACTACAATTTCAATTTTTTTTTTTAAATTAATCATAATTAAAAAACCAATATTGGTCTTGTGTGCCTTGTTCATGCCAATCAATTTTCATATTATTTTATAGAGAAGAATTAAATTCTTTATGTACCGGTTTCCACCGAACTTCTTATCTCTCTTATATGTTTATTTAACATTATCTCTTTTTCAACTTCTAGAAAGAATTTAGTAATCTTTTAATCACATTTTATATTATTGTTCATATCCTTGTAATTTTATATAATAAAAAAATTAATTTGTGAAATAATTTTTATATAATAATGAAAATTATTATATGTTCATCCAAATATACCATTAAAGAATGCTAATTGGGGTTTTGACACGTGGCTTTTCATGCCAATTTTTTCATATAATCTTCCAATATTTTTTTTCTCTTTGTGTTATATGAATATGAAGATAGAAATGAAATTTTGTCAATTTGGTAAATAATAAGTGGAAGTTTGATTCCTTTCAACTATTACAATTTTAGATATCGAGGAGAGATGGACATATTTCAAAAGCACAATCTCGTTATTTATTTAAGTGGGAGGAGCTTATTATTTGGTCAACTTCAATTTCAATTCTGTCGGTTTAAAATTAGTTGCTTTTATAATGATTTGATTTTAGTTATGCTCTCATGGACCCATGACTAAAATCCAAATTACTAGTCTAATAATTCATAAAACAATCATTAAATTATATAAATGTAGTATCAAATTTTAACTATACAATGTTGACATAGCTAGCATAATTATAAAATTTCAATTAATTTCTCAACCCATCTAGTTCAATATCTTGTCTATGAATAATAATATTTTACATCACTAATTGGTGCAAAAATATTTATATACAAGAAATTGAATATTAATGGATGGACGATTTGATTAATTTGGCATGACTAATTAAAATACATATACAGTTGATGTTTGACAAACAAACGATGGTGTGGTCCAAAAAGGGAAGAAATTAAATGCCCACATGTACTTTTGTCTGAATTTTGTATTTAGAGAACTTGATGGTACTCAAAATCATGTAACTAAATAGGTTATAGTTGGAATACACTATGCAGTCGTGACATATCGCAATACAATCCTGCATATTCTTCCACTCATATTTATCCACACAAAATAATTCTAATTTTTTTGTCTATTAATTTAATTTTCTATGAATTGTATGAAGAAATATATACTGCATGTTCCAATAATCCATGATTGAATGAAAAAGAAAAAAAAATTAAGAAACATTTATAGCAATGTAGATAATAAGAAAATTATATTCTTTGTGAAGTTCATGAAATGCATGAAATTGGGTTGGTGAGTATTGTCATCATGGAGCTCTTGATCATTCTAATCAAATAATTGACACGACTCACTTTTATTATTACTCTATTTTAGCTTGGTTTCTACTATCAATTCTTTATGTTAGTGTGTATAATTTTTTCACATTTTTGAAATGAATCTTTATAAGATTAAAATATGTTTTTTATGATCATTAACCTGAATTAATTAGGAATTTCTGATGATGATTTAAGTTTTTAAAGATGTTATTAGTTATCCATTGAAACGTACTGGGTTCCTTATATATCCATGCATGCTTAAGGATGATAATATATATTCTACACCGACATGCATTGTGGACAGAAGATAATGTGTTTTCTGGAATCAGTATGTAGTTTAAAAAGTCATTCTCACTGTACATTAATTGATCTCAGCATTTGTAGCTTCAAGTAACTTCCATTTCCAAGATTGAGTTTTGAGTACATGTGTAGGTTTGGATCTTGTTTGTCCACATCTACAACAAAGTTGCTCTTTTGCAATATCACCAAATCTTAACTCTGTTGTCGTCAAATAATTTTACCGACACCAAAACAAGTGTTTTCATATCATTGCCCTAGCCCTCGTGATAGATTAATATAAGTGACACGTAGAGATCTCTATCTACCCAAAGTGATATATATATTATTACACTTCTGTTTAATGAATAATGACAAGGGGCAAAACCCAAGTCCTTGTTTCTATTCTAAGCAATTACTTTGAGGCCAGCTATCAGGGAGTTAGCTCAGTTGGTGGAATGACGAATAAGTTTGGGATACGGGTGATTTCCAAGTCAGCAGTTCAAATCCTACTCAAATGAAGACAAATTCTGATTTACCCGCTTGCATCTTTGTATATCCGGGGTGTGGTTCTACTCAACAACAACCAACAAACGGAGGTGAGGAGGATATATGCTTTATCCTTTTTCATTTTCTTAAACTTAATTTGCATACAACAAGAAAAAGTAATAAAACAGACCAATGACTAGCAAGCTGATATGGTTTATGATCTAGCAGATAGAAAAAGGTGTAATTATACATAGAAACAAGCCTAAAGATATCCCACAAGACAAATCAAACAGACCAATGACTTGAAACAGTGTTAAGCAAACTAATTAAGTCAATCCACTAAGACAACAGCAAAGCTGTGATCAACTAAAATACGGGGAATACAAAAAGGAAATGGTGCAAAAAATTGTATTCGAGTCAAGTCCAAACCCATCATTCAAATTATTGTCCATTGCTGTTTTCAATCATATATTTATGTAATTGCAAAAGAAAATTAAGTGAAACAAACCCTATTGTTTTAGTTCAAATAAATAAACATAAAGAAAATTTATCATATTCACATCATCATTAAAATGGTTAACTGGAAGTAGATAATCTAACAAGTATGTATTATAGACAAAGTGCACATTCATCAAAACATAGCTATATATATATAAGTATATAACAACTCTTCGACAAGAACGAAGATATCACACCAACTATTGAGATATCTTCTGATTTACGAAACATACGGCAACAGAGAAGTCATTTTCGAACAAATAGCAACAAATAGGTCATTTCCATATAGGGCCGGCCCGTGGGGGCAACAAACTTAACATTTTGTCGGGCCCCAACCAGTCCAATCTATTTCTTTTTTGTGTGTTTTTTTTTGTTGGTTTTGTAAAATCAGGTCCAATCTTTCTAAGTTTAAAAGGGTCTAATCTTTCTCCTTGTTTTTTTGTTTATTTTTTTTTTAAGTCATGCCCAATTGAACAACTCAATTCACCAAAAAGTCAAAAACCAACTATCATTCAATTCAAAATTGGGACCAATTGAGTTGTCAAAGACTGAAACTACCACGTGATACAACAAAAAACAACAAAACATTAGGATAAATGGATAATTATGGAATTGACATTATCCATATTTATTTCAAAAAAACAATGAAAATATTTTTTGTTTTAATTTATGTGGATTACATTTTATTTAGTAAATGAAGAACTTTTTTTTTATGTTAATGATTTTGAGAGGTCCGATTTTTGTTAATATCATTAAATAGATCGAGCATCGAAATGTACTAATCAAGATGGCTCTGCATTTATTCCATACCCAGGAAAAAAAATGAAAAATAGCTTCAGTCATTCACATGCAAGCCAACAAACATGATTTTGTCAAAAATTAAAATAAATAAATAAGTAAATACAGTACTAAAGAACACTCAATAAAAGAAAGCCATTAATAATATATATATTAGTTATTCTCGTATAGGTTCTGTCTTGATATAAAATATATCAGTTCCCTGAATCTGGATCATAGATTATGAGAAATTCTGACAAGTGCATACACATTGGGTCAAAGCAATTAAATATAATGGTCTACATTTAAGGAACTGATATATTTTATATTATGACGAATTGATAGAAGAAATATATATATATATATATATATATATATATATATGCACAATACACATTTTCTACATGGATTATGCTTTAACAGTGTAAACATAGGAAACAGAGAATTACAAAAGAAAGCAGTACCTTAATACTTAGGGACTTTGAATTATTTGTTGCCTCTGAAGATTTTGGGGAAGAAGAAGGGGGTTTAATTTTGTTATAAATTAGGGATTTTGACTTTTTAATTTGGGATTTGGGATCCAGACCACCTGTCAGCCAATTGGCTTTTTATTTTTTTCAATCAATGAAATTAATTTCTGTTTAGTTTCTCTAATAGATTATATATATATATATATATATATATATATATAAAAATTTTCCAACGATGACTTTTTACGATGTGCATTTTAAACATCTTTTATGAAATTTAGTGGAATTTATTGAATCTTAATGTGATTTTTTGTATGGATGATAAAAAGAATGAAATACATTTGTGAGAAAAAAATTGAAAATTTTTCGGGTTCAAGAACTAATTTTTCCAACTTTTTAGAAGATAAACAATTTTAAAATAGGGAAAAGTCAGAAAAAATAGTTCTCGAATCCAATAAAATTTTTAAATTTTATCAAATGTGTATTTTAATTTTCTTAGGAGACATACAAAAAATTTCATAAAAAACAGTCAATTTCATTAAAGGTGCTCATTGTATTAAAATAAGGGGGTGTTGATAGGAAAAGTTCTCATAAATATATATATATATATATATATATATATATATATATATATTGAAGAATTACAACTATTAGATTAATAAGACTGTCAGGACTTGTTAAGATCAGACAATACATGTGCGGCTCAGATATCCAATCTCATAATCGGGAGAAAAATCCCCACATATGCTAATAGAATACGTATTATGGAACTCGAACTCCTCACGACCAATGTGGAAGGGATGTGCATTATCAACTCTACTAAGTGGTGATGTACTGTTTTTTATAAACCTTTCAACATTGGACGATGGTAAATTAAATATTATTAAAACTAGCTATTTAATTTTTAACACGACATATACACATTAACTAACTATACATATTAGCGTATAACCCCAAATGCATGTACATACAAACTTGGCTTTCAACTTTATAGATTTTACATTCAACTGCATAAACTTAAACTAGTATCCGAAGCCGAAGCCGAAGCCGAAGCTGTTGTAATAATCATTAGCTGTTTGAGTGACAAAATATTATAAAAAAGATGTATAATTGTTGATAATTATGAAGAGACTTTTTTGATTGATTAACTTACTTTTATTAGTAATTTTGCTCTGGACCCAGCTATAATAATTGAAGAAGAGATTCAGAGAATGTAACAAAAGTCCAGTTGATGTTGCAATTTGCAAAGGTGAAGAAATATACTGTCAAAGTGTCAACTGTCAAGTGGGCTGTTAACAAAGTGATAGTTATTGAAAAAGATTTTTTTTTTTAATATTATTATGATTAGATGAACTGCATATATATATATATATATATATATATATATATATATATATATTTATATGACATATCAAATAGGGGAAATGAAAGTGCTTTTGGAAAAGTCATATGACATATCAAATAGGGGAAATGAAAGTGCTTTTGGAAAAGTCATATGACATATCAAATAGGGGAATTGAAAGTGCTTTTGGAAAAGTCCTTTTCATCACAGCTCAAGAGGGATCAAGTCTTGATGGGTCCAAGACTCCAAGTCCAACTAATCCCACTAGCAGAAGTTGATTATTATTAGTTTTCAATAATTAATGGAGATTCCTTTAAAAGGGTTAGTTTGGGAAACAAGAATCAGTTTATTTTATATAACAATATATTAAGAGATCTCCATCTTATTATCCAAAATTTTTTTTTCTTTTTAGACTTCTTTTCTAAAGACATTTCATTCTTAAAATTTAAATTAAAAAAAAAATATTGAATACATTTTCTTTTATTCCAAGATTTTCTTTTTTATCTTTTACAAAATAAATTTATAAAAAGACTCCATTTTTTTAAAATTGGAGAGAGAATAATTATAAGAGAATGTTTAATAATAGCAGATTTAGGGGAGAGAGTTTAATACGTAATATTTAATTGATTTATAAGATAATTTCTTTTTTAATAATTTAATTAGTTTAAAGTGTCTTTAAAATTTTTTTTATCTTGTTTAGTAATTTTAATTTAGGTTAAAATTATTATTAATAAAAAAAATTAAATTAAAATATAAATAAATAATTTATAGATTGTCAGGAGAAATAACCATATATTAATTCAAACTTTATAATAATCTGTTGTAAATGTTTTTAAAAATTTACTTTCTTTGAAAAGTAGTCAAGTGCCAGAAATTATTCCTCAGTTGATGTCCGCAAACAAGCCTGTGAATGCTGTTAAGGTACACAAAATTTCTACGACACGAGTATCTAACAAGTAATTAAATATTGGTTTGATTGGTTTATATATGAAAATATTGATAGAAATATTAAATATAGTCAAAATTTCGAGATTTCAACGATACTTTTTTATATCAATACCTCAAAATCCTGAAGAATAGCAGTATTCGGAAATGATACTGAAATATTGCTATGAAATTACATATTAAATTTGTGATACCGATGATGAAATGTGTATAATTTAATCCAGATGTTGTGGAACTTGGACTTTAAACAAAACTATTTTAGTAGAAATGCTAATGACTATGCATTACTTAGTGCACCCTAATTATTGATTTAATTATAAGAATTAATTGGGATGATGTAATTGAGTGATAAAATTATAATTAAATTGTTAATTTGAACAAATACAAATACAAAATTACAAAAATTGAAAATTTGTTGTTTATTCTAAAGACAGGAATCAGTAGTACTAAGTACAAAAATAAGCAAACCCAGTACATAATTTGTACATTCAAAAGTAACGAAAGAGAACAAAAGAAACAACAAAATCAACACACTGTTGGATATGGCTTGAATTTACAATGGTTACCAAACGAGATTCACCAATGCGAAGACTTTCTGGAGACGTGAGACACGTTTGGAAGTATGAGATCGAGATTGAGGGAGGCTTGAAGACCGAAGAAGAACTGAAGAAACGAATTCTGAAGAGAACCGCTACATGGACCGCGCTGCGGACACATGTATAGGGAGCGGTTCAGACAACGGTACATTCCAGTGAGTAGAGCGCGGTACAGACCGCGGCGGAGGCAAAAGACCCCAACCGCGGTACTCTGAGCGGTGGACATCAGTAGCTTTCCGCGGTCCAGGTCGCGGGTGGCCAACCGCGACCCAGACCGCGGTAATGAAGGATTTTGCCCAGATCAGGAATGTTGGCGATAAAAGGAAAGGTTTTCTTCTGGAAGTTCTTATGTTTATTAAAATAGAAAAGTCTTATGCTTATAGAATAAGGATTTCTCCTTTACAAGATAACTTGTCATAAATAGGAATTATTATTTATGTGAAACAAGAAAATCTTGTATGTATAGGAAAAGGATTTCCTTGTTGATTTAAACTCCCTGTAATTCATATAAATATACCATAATAGCTAGGCTATTGGGTATGGAGCAAATTAGCAATTATTTAGAGATATCTCAAAGAGAGCATTGAGTGTAATTGGGTTTGGGGTTTAGAGAGAGAAAAATCCTGAGAGTGAAGTTGTAACAATTTTCTTCATAGTGGATTAATTTCTTGTCGTCCTGACGGCCGTGGTTTTTTCCCGATTTGGGTTTCCACGTAAAAACTCTTGTGTTGTGTGTTTGGATTTATTTTCTTCTTCATCTTAATTCTTTTGTTATCGTTTGTTTGTGTTCTATCCGGCAACGCTTCCGCGTAGTGACGTTTGTGCGCTAACACACACTTCACCTTGCACTCAAAGATTGTTAAAGAGAACAATATAATCATATTATTAATAACATATATAATCAAACTTCTAGATTAATTAATCAACCTAATTGGCACGGCAAGTTGCCCCAAAAAATAATCATTAATCAACATTGAAACAAAGATTGAATCACTTAAAAATTTCCATTTAAAAGCTGCGCTTAATTAGAGAAGCAGCTTATTGGAATATTGAGTCAAAAGATTGATTAATGATAATGGGATTGAGATCAAGTAAGTTAAACAAGAATATTAATATTGCTCCAAGAGGGTATGTTCCAATTTGTTGTGGTGATGCAACGAGGCGTTTTATGGTTCATAGAAAAGCACTTGCAGAAGCAGATTTCTTGGAGCTTTTGTGTAAAGCAGCAGAAGAATATGACTTCTGTCGTGATGGGGTTCTCAGGATTCCTTATGAGGCAAAGGAGTTTGAAGAGTGGATGACTAATTACAAGAAGATCGCTAAAACCAAAGGTCAAATTGATATAATCTAGCTATTGTATTTATATGTTTATAATATTGTTCTATAATAGCACTTCTTCGATTCAAGATTCTGCAAGTTATTTTTATTTTAAAAAAAATTATTTTTAATGATAGAATCATGTCTTCCAAACAATAAAATGTGCGGGATCCCGTGTTTAAGAATTTTCTAGTTCTATTATATGATCAATGTTTATAAACTATGATATTGATGTGTATAAAGAAGTTGATTTTATGCAAGTATTATCATTATTCATTACTATATAATTTTTAGCTGTTCTCTGTTTTTTTTTTTCTAAGTTATATGAATTTGTATTTGATCAAGTAGACTATAATTGATGCAAGTAAATTTGAAGTTGTGATAATTATAGCAGGTTTTTTCATCTTCTTTTGGATTCTTGTTGATAAGAATTTAATTTAGAGTAGAAAATGAATTAATGTCAATAACAAATATCATTGTATACATTGTTTTACTATCTCGTTAGCTTATTGTCACAGTCTTTTATTATCAATTACCACAATTCTAGATTATTGATATAGTTTAGAATCATAAATAAATAACTTTATGGAGAATTATTCTAAAAGAAAATTATAAAGGTATTTGCAGAACAAATAATATTTATTATAACATATTAACATGTTATGTTTGATGAGTTTTTGGACTTAACAAATATATGGAGATCTAGTCATCTAGGTCAAACAAATTACTAGTCAATTGTCATGACCCATCACAGAATATCTAGATCTCAAGATATTGACATTGTTATTAATTACTTGGAAACTTTGGGCTAATTAATTAGGTTAATTATTGGATCAATGGATCTGATTATGACTATTTTGTGTCCAGATTGGTTCCAACTATATATAGTTAATTAGATCTTATAAAAACTTAATGTCTCAAAATCTGGCTTGAAGTGAGGATCAAACCATCCCAAAGTTTTGTGCTCGACATCCTTGAAATTTTGCACCAAAATGCAAGCAAACATATATGGACATGTTTCAAAATCCTTAGAAAGGTATTAACAACAATATATAATATGCAAGAATATTAATGGAGCCGGCAGATTCATGGTTCTCAAGTCAAAGAGTGACAACAAAATCGATGTACATAAATACAGTATAATAAATTTTGTATAAAGGTACGGAACAAGATAACTATATATCCATATTTTTTGTACGCATCTCGTCTTCCAAATTATTAATGAAAGATTCGAATTTTATTATATGAATTTTAGAAAAACATGCAGAGAGTTTTCTCCAGATTATATGAATGGATATTTGAACCACAATTCTACATATTTAGTACTTGATTATTTATAGTGTTTAATTTTGACAGGTGTCGATAAACTTCTGGTTTGATATCTATATTCATCTCTTGGAATGGATTATTTGTTTTGTTATTGAAACAAAAAAAAAGTTAGGAGAAGAATAAAAAATAAAAATAAAAAATACCCTTTCAATGATTGAAAAACTAAACCGGTTGCCTCAGCCCATGGTTAGAGAGCCCACTGATATTGCACCTCCAGCCGCAAGTGGCTCAAGTAGTCTCAACCTGTTTGCGGCGGTCTGCCTGGTTGCTTCAGTGTGACAGATATACACGTATGATTCATTCAAATCATATCATATATTATGTATATTATGTATGTAATTTTTTTTATTTTTAAGAAATATATTATATATGTAATAAATTCATGATAAATCTATATTACATGATATATAATATGAATGAATCAATCGTTTATGCAGGAATGCAGGAAAGCACGACAGCTTTCTCTTGTGCCCAACCTTCTTGGTTTGTTGACCTTTTCTTCATATAAAAGTAATGAGACAAGCCTCCGGAATTTGGACTTGCTCACTGAACCAGAAGACGAGAAAAAAAAAACATTAAAATAAAACCATTTCACAATATATCAAGTGTTAAATTCAGAAAACAAGAAGCTGGAAATCATGCTTATATTATTATAATATATTAAAAGCTTCTTTTTATAAAGACCCCTTTAAAGATATTTTTTTTAGCCAGTTAAAATTATAGATTGATTTGGATGATTTCAAAAATTATCATAAACTTTAGTAAACAGTCTTGAACTTGTTCGAACTTGAATACCCTTTTAATCAAAGTTGAATAGAAAATATTCTTGAATTTCGATTTCTATTATACTTAAATTTTTAAACATTATTTAATGTCAAAACAAATCGTGTTAAGATGATTTGTAGCAATATGAATCAAGTTATTTTAGTCCTTTTCTTACCCTTTTTATCAATCTGAAAACCAAAAAATAAAAAATTCATTCATTCATTCATATATCTTCGATTAAGTGCCTTGTGAATTCATTAACAATCATATAAAGTCATAAAATTAACATCTGAATTAACCTGTAAAAAAGCCTCAAAAGGGTAGGTGTTCCAAAAGCATCCCTAACCACCCAATCATTTGGGATATTATAAAATTAAATTATGTTTTATTTATATATTTGTTGGGGCATGGGCGCCCATCTGCATTCGGATTATTAATAATAAAAGCTCTATGGGGTTTAGATTAAAAAAAGTATATATATATATTGTTATGTTTATATGGTAAATTTTAATAATTAATTATATATTGTTAACATTTCATAATATAATATAATGATGTTTCCCACTTTATAAAATTTTCTATAGTCCAAACACAATTGATTACCATTCAACTAATTATCAAAGTCTTGTAAGTATTAGCGTAGCTCAGCTGATAGCCGGACGAGTTTGAGATTTAGGTAAATGACTAATCTTACCAATGACGAAAACTTTTAAAAAACTATTTGGTCCGGATTAATAGATATTGTAAATAAAAAAATAAAAAAAAATTCAAGTCCACCGTGCCTTTTTTTGGAGTGTTGTGTAGTGATTAACCTATTGTTTAAGAATCCCTAAATTTAGATAATTAGTTATACCAAACTCATAGTTTTTGTTTTGGCTTAAAGTAAGAGAGAATTAATCATCACTCAGTAGTTAGTAACTCCTTCAAGTGATGAGTTGATATTGGTCCGATTGTAAATCTCTCACACCTGCACCACGAGGTTACAGATTTGAATCCCCCTCTCTTTAAAAAAAACCTGAATTTATATAATAGTATAGTATAATACTTAAAAAAAAAAGTAACTCTTTCAAGTCTTATAATTACAATTTACACACCATAAATTAATCGAATAGTTACAGAATTCGTTGGATACCACTTTTTTTTTTTTTAATGTTCGAAATTCATCAAAATCCTCTTATACCGAATTACATAGTGTTGATTGAAAATGAGGATGTTGTTTTGCCTAATTTGATCAGACCAAAGAATACATGAACTTAAATAAGCCATTATATATTATATATTATTTATTTAATTTTTCATTTCTGGTTTTTTTGCAGGTGTAGTAACCAAAGTGATAACAGGCAATCTAACAAGAGATTCAGAGTTGTAGGTGTAGGACCAGAAAAATGGGGGACCAAAGCAACGTAACAACATATATGCCTTGTAACATGAGCAAGTTGACATATTCATCTTCAACTCTAACATTTTCCACAACCAAATTTTACATGTGTTTTCATTTAAATGTGACATTCTTGTATTTTTGTGTAAATGTAACAGCTGTTTTGTTGGAACGTACAGATTGTGATTCTTTCCCACAAATTAATAAACTACAAAATTTATGGATATATATCTAATTCTCGATCTAAACTAATTATTTCATGATTAAACTTTTAAAATTCATACGTATATTAATTAATAATGATTGAGGAAAGAAGAAGAGAAGCAAACAATTAAACAACATCTCTAAACACATGAGAGCAAAATTTGAAGAAATTTCAATTATAATTAAGCAAGAGATCATAGAGTACAATAACATTGAATAGTACCCTAATCAACTTCCTACTAAGTAATTAATAACTAATTAATCCTAATTATTATTCTTATAAGAACCAGCTTGATCTTCAACTTCTTCTTCTTCATCATCAGAAGTTGAATATAACAAATGGGTTAAATCCTCGCCATCCAAATTCCTCAAAAAAAAAAAGTACTAAAATTAATAACTGCGCAAGTAACTAATTCAAATGTGTTTTTTTTTTCAACAAGTATAGAACTCAACTAGTTCTTGCATATTTGATCCCAATTGAGCTCCACCACCACCACCACTACTATTAGAACTCTCATTAATCATCCAAACCAAGTGCTCGAACAAAACCACCTCACAAGCCACCACCACCGCCTCCTCCTCCACTACTCCTCCTCCGCGGTGACCGTCTTCGTCAAACCCACCACCACCGCCACCTGATGACCTCTCCATGAGTTGTTGGAAAAGAGGGTGGAAAATCACATCAGAGCTCAAGAAATACCTCCTCCTTGACTTCCCCACGTACACTGCATGGAGCTCCTTGCTGTCGTCGTCCGTTGTGGCGGCGATGGCGGCTCGTGAGGAGGAGGAGAAGGAGAGCTGCTTGGTGAATGATGGCAACCTCTTTATGGCTGATTTCAGCTTGGTCAACTTGCCAACTTTGGCCATTATTATTATCAATTGATGAATTGAAGAAGCTAGCTAGCAAGAACAAGAAGTGCTTTTGCAAAATTTGAAGAAGAAGAAGTGCTTATAGATTTGATAGAAGTGAAGAGAAAGAGAGAAGGAAGGTACATATAAATATAAGAGAATGATAGAAGTAACTAGTAAGAGTATGGGATGGCCCACAGATTGAGAGAAACCAGCTGCTCACCAGTAAGTGCATGTGTTGTTACATATTTGACAACAAAACTAGATACTTCCTTTATTTTTTTCTTTTTTTTCTTTTTTTTTTAACTTGTCTCTGATTTACCAACCGCTATCTTTTAAGTTTTAACGAATTCTTCGCGTGAAATGTATATTTAACTAATCAACCTGGATTACTCATTTCATTGGTAGGGATTGAACTGTATTTAATTAAAGATTGAGTTTTGACATCTAATTAATTAAGTAGAAATTACAGACTAATAATTATATGTAATTTCTGTCCGAATTTTATATGTATTACGGTGAGAGAGGAGCCGCATGATGTAGATATATATTGTGTCACGAACAACTATATACACAACTAACACAAGTATGATGATGATCATGATCATCATATATATATATATATATATATATATATATATGTATGTATGTACGTATGTATGTGAATGAATTGGATCAAAATTTTATTAATAGATTATTTGAAGTTATACCCTATAAATTGGCACGTGATAGTAAAAAGGAATGCAATCGTGTGATCTACTACTTTAAAAACGAATTTAGAATAATTTATAAAAACAAAAAATATTTTGTATTCAAATATAAGGGATACACATGATTCATGACAAGTGATTGTACGTATTTAAAATTTATCTTAATACTTTTTTGGTTGGGTTTTTTATTATCTCAAAAGCTATACACACCTTTATTTGAGTTTTTTTAGAGTTGTTTGGTTGGATTTTTGAGATTGTCTATTTTAAATTCAGTCTAGTAGAGTTTTATCATCTACTATGCAAAAGCTCATAGGATAAGCTTCTCTAATTTATATATATATATATATATATATATATATATAAAAGTATACCAACAAAACAACTATAATTTAATTTTTTTTTATATAAAAAAACTTCATTTCTAAAAGATTTATTACAAGTAGACATTTTACAAATAGAGATTTGAAATAGATCTATTAGAAATAGAGGTTTTTTAAAAAAATCCAACAAAACAAAACATAATCAACTAGATCAAAAATAATTACAACCTTGCTTAAGAGAATCTATATATATATATATATATATATATATATATATATATAAAATTACTTGCAAATTAATAAGAGGGGTAATAATCATGAGACAATAATAATAATAATAAACAAATCAAGTAGATTAGCTGGTTGTTGTTGAATGATCATAGCAAAGTAGCAAACAAACAACACAAAGTAACTGCTGGTTGGTAAGCAATCACTAGTTCCCATAAAGAGAAGACAACCCAAAACCAAACTAGCTAGTAGCTAGGGTTCTTTCCTTGGTTTCAATAAACTTATACAAGTAACATGGATCGAATACAACCAAGATTTCAAGTTGGTGTTTCGGCATATATCTTATTGAATTTGCATAATTACTTCTGATTCATTTGATTGTAATAATATTCTACTCTATTTTGTCGTTTACTTGTTGTCCTTTTTTTAAAAAAAAATTCTTTTCTATGTCATTTTCTGCATGTAGAGTGATCCCCAGTTAAATAACAATTATGAACAGTACAGTTGTTTTTTTCATTTCAAAAATGGCACTTACTTTTAGTTTGATAAGAATTCTCTTAGAGATCAGGGTTTGATAATATGTTACTTTAATCATTGATTTCCACTCAAATAAGTGTTAATGCCAATTTGTAGCATGTTAAAGATTTCTGGTATATCAATTTTAAAATTATTAATTATTATCTATATATACTTGATTTGTTCAAAAAAAAAAATCATACAATTTATCCAAAAATTTGATATCTATTATATATATATATATATATAGAACAATAGAATTGTTAATTTGTGGTCCAAATAAGGGAAACTAATAAGTTTGAGTGGACCAAACTAGGGTTTGAATCGGTGCAACCACCGATGGTGGTGGTCCAAGCCATGGCTATTGGGAGGGGCTTTCAATTCAAGTACTTAAAAAAATATATT
Organism: Dipteronia sinensis; assembly: GCA_033220585.1. Taxonomy (NCBI): domain Eukaryota; kingdom Viridiplantae; phylum Streptophyta; class Magnoliopsida; order Sapindales; family Sapindaceae; genus Dipteronia; species Dipteronia sinensis. The sequence goes on along the minus strand of CM065639.1, from coordinate 70,927,380 downwards.
TATATATACTAAATTGCCAATGCCCAAAACATAGGAGCTGCTGCTTTTATTTTAGGGGAGGGGCTTTCAATTCAAGTACTTATATATATATATATATACTAAATTGCCAATGCCCAAAACATAGGAGCTGCTGCTTTTATTTTAGGTTATAATTTATCCGACAAGTAATTTCTAAACCTCCCGTAGATTATGAATTATTGACCATGATAGATAATTTAATAGTTACCGTATATTTATACACGTATCTACTTAGATAAAATTCCAGGAGAGGTCATTAAAAGTATCCAATTAAATATATTATTAAAATCATAAATCAAAAGAGTATATATTATGATCAGAGGAAGATCAATCATGATTTATAATAAGATCATGATTTATATATAATAATCTTATACTCCCAAAGAGAGTACTAGTCTCTCTCTTCTCTCATTGGCAGGAACAAAAATCTATTGACTAGGATTTTGTTAGGCTTTTGGGCATGTTATAGTCATTTGGAAACAAATTTAATTTGGCTAGCTAGTCATGTGCTTAACAAAACTAAAACCATTATTTAGATTTGGAAGATATATAACATGTTAAATTAATGCAAAAATATGATCAGCTGCCTCTAATCATTGTTGTCAAGTGCTCTCATGATCAACCAAATTATATTTATAATTAATATTACAATAATTTTTTTTTGAAATAATTAATATTACAAGAATTAAAAGGAAATATTGTTAGAAAAATATGTTTCACAATTGAAATTATGTACCTTTTCTGTCGAAGTTTGCTGTTACTATGAAATTAGATTGAGCCAAATTGTTGTTTGTAGAAGAAAAATCACTACAGTAAGATAAAATGTGGGCTTCAAGGCACGTTACAAAAGTTGCTTTCCTTAAGACACTATTTACCCCCAACCAACTGAGTCATGAACCGGGTTATGCAAATGTGCCTCCAAGATACAATGAAGCCTCAATTGTTTAATATCGTTGTGCACAAACGATTTAAACCACGAACACCGTTGATGACAAACCAGCCAAGAGACAATATTCTGTTGCTGCAGTTTAATAGAATATTGGCAATTTTATGCAAGAAAAAGAATGAATAAAAATTAAAAATTAAAGAAATTGGATGAGAAAATTTAGGAGGAGACAGAGCAATTTGTAAGTAAACTGGTTAAGTTTATGATGTTTTGCAAGTGGTGTACATGGTCCAATTTATAGAGTGTTATACACCCTTTCACCAATCATTACAACTTTTACAGACCATTACAACTATTAATACAATAGTGTGTTAAATTTAAATCAACACAAAAACATCTCTGTGTGAAAGTTACATCTCTTTGTAAGGTTGTATCTGTTCATACAAAAAATACAATTAACACCACTTTGGAAAGTTGCATCCTTTCCATTCAAATTTAATTTGAAAATTCTCTAACAATCCTCCACCATTTTCTAAATAAATTTGAAAATGTCTTGCACGGGCTTGGAAATTTTATGCATAGATGAAGGTGTCTTTCGATTGAACCTTTCACTTAGCGAAACACGTCAAAGTTAGTCAATGTGGCATGGTAGGCAAGCTTTGAACCAACGACCTTATCTGACTAACCAGATATGTCTCACACATAATCTTTCAATATCTCAAGTGTTCAAAAATTGCTGACGCGTGTAAAGGCTTTGCGTATATATCTTGGATTTTCATGAACGCTTTAGTAATCAGCCAAATTACATAGATGATGACACCATCCTCGACGCTCATATAGGTAGACGTTATCAGAAATATCCCTGTAAAAACTTCCCAACAGAAATATGTTATAAGTCTATTAAAAGCTTAAAAGCTTATCATTCCTAGTACATACAGGTACCAAACACTTTTACCTTTGGGACGCATATATAAATTTTTATAGTGTTTGCATTCACAGCATATGATGTACTTTGCTAATTGAACCCAAGATCTTGATGTTTCAAGTGTTGGGTTGAGTTTCCATCATTGGTGATATTTAAATGATGGCTTCAGTCCCATCCCTCTTGAAGTTTTAGATACCAAATCCCTTGTGAGTCCTTTTGTAAGAGGGTCTGCCAGATTTTGACATAATCTGACAAAATCAATGGTGATCACACCATTTGTGAGCAACTGTCTCACTATAACTATGTCTTAGACCAATATGTCTAGACTTGCCAGTGTACATCTGGCTATATGCTTTAGATAAAGTTGCCTCACTATCACAGTGGATAGATATTGGAGGCATTGGTTTTGGCCACAATGGAATTTCTATTATTAAATTCCTTAACCATTCTGCCTCTTTGCTACACGATGCCAATACAATAAACTCAGCGGCCATGGTAGAATCAGCTATACAAGTTTGCTTTTTGGAACCCCAAGAGATTGCTCATCCACCAAGCGTAAATATCCACCCACTTATGGATGTATGATCATCTTTATCAGTGATCCAACTGGCATCAGTAAATCCTTCCAAAACTGAAGGATATCCAGAATAATGTATACCATAGTCAGTAGTATACTTCAAATACTTCAAAATCCTATACAACGCATGCCAGTGTAATTGACTAGGATTACTGGTATACCTACTCAGCCTTCCTACAGCGAATGCAATATCATGCCTAGTACATGTCATGGCATACATAAGACACCATATGACACGAGCATATTCTAATTGTGATATTGCTCTCCCAGTGTTAGGGTATAACCTTATGTTTGGATCATATGGTGTGGATACTGGCTTACTATCGAAATGATTGAATTTCTTCAATATTTTCTCAATATAATGTGATTGGGTCAGTATTAAGCCAGCATCCTTTCTTATGATTTTTATACCCAAAATCACATTAGCAAGCCCCATGTCTTTCATGTCAAAGTTTGATGACAATAGTGATTTTATGTGTTCAATGCTCACACTATCAGTTCCAAATATTAACATGTCATCAACATAAAGACATATAATTACACCTTTGTTTCCATTGAATCTACTGTATACACATTTATCAGATTCATGAATTCGGAAACCATTTGAAACGATAATTTTATCGAATTTTTCATGCCATTGCTTCGGAGCTTGTTTAAGGACATACAAGGATTTAACAAGTTTACAAACCTTATGTTCTTGTCCAGGCATTACAAACCCTTCAGGTTGCTTCATATAAATTTCCTCATCCAATTCTCCATTAAAGAAAGCAGTCTTAACATCCATTTGATGTGTTTCAAGATGATAAATTGATGCTAATGCAATCAAAGTTCTAATAGTAACAGTTCTCACAACTGGTGCATATGTATCAAAATAATCAAGACATTCCTTTTAAGTAAAGCCCTTTGCTACTAATCTTGCCTTGAACTTATCAATAGTTCCATCGACCTTCATTTTCTTTTTGAAGATCCATTTACAACCAATTGGTTTAGACCTAGGTGGTAGGTCTACCAATTTCTAAGTTTTATTTCCCATGATAGATTCCATTTCATCATTGACAGCCTCCTTCCAAAAGGCAACATCTTATGACTTCATTGCTTCCTCAAAAGTGATGGGATCTAAATCAATTGCTGGCAAAATCTCAGTTTGCCTTACATGTACATCTCTTGTTCCTTCAACTAGATATACAACGAAGTATGGGCCAAAGGATTTTTCTTTCCTTACCATTTTGCTTCTCCGTATTTCAGGAAAATCCTCAGTGACAGTTCGTTTTGATATTGTCACTGTCTCTATAGATGTATTAGAATTTACATTATTAGGTATTGCAGTGAATCTAGATTCATAAAATATGGCATCCCTAGATTCTATAACAGTATTCACTTCAATAGAATTATTAGGTTCAGTGACTAAAAACCTATATGATTTACTGTGTTCTGTATAACCTAAGAATATACATTCTACACATTTTTCATCTAATTTCTTTATCTTAGGTTCCGGAAGTCAAACTATAGCTCTACAGCCCCAAACTCTAAAATAAGAAATATTAGGCTTTCTTTTCTTCCAAAGTTCATATGGCGTAGTTTTTGTTTTCTTATTAGGCACTCTATTTAAAATATGGCATGCAGTTAACAAGGCTTCTCCCCAGAAACCTTTACTTAAACCAGAGTTAGTAAGCATTGCATTAACCATCTCAATGAGTGTTCTATTATTTCTCTCAGCTACACCATTTTGTTGTGGTGTGTATACAGTAGATGTTTCATGCACAATACCAACATTTTCACAAAAATCAGGAAATTGATATTCACCTCCTTTATCACTTCTAAGAGTTTTAATCTTACCATCACTTGCATTCTCTACTTCAACCTTATAAATTTTAAATTTATTTAAAACTTCATCTTTAGAACGCAGCAAATATACATAACAATACTTAGAGTAATCATCAATGAAAGTTACAAAATACTTCTTTCCTCCTCTAGTAGGGTTGCTATGCATATCACATACATCACTATGTATTAATTGCAATAAAGTAGATGTTCTATCAATTTTAGGAAATGGTGTTTTAGTGATCTTGGTTTGTACACATACTTTACATCTTTCATGCATATCATTATTAAACCTAGGAATCAAATTTAAACTAGACATGTCACGTAATCGTTTAGTGTTAACATGGCCTAAACGATTATGCCATAAAGACAAAGTACATGAGTCAATTATATAAGCAGAAGAAGAACTTATTTTATTAATAACATTTAACTTGAACATGCCCTCATACAAGTATCCTTTCCCTACAAACACTCCTCCTTTGGTCAATACAAAATTATCTGACTCAAATACAAGTTTGAAGCCATGTTTGTTCAGAAGGCTTCCAGACACAAGATTCTTTCTAACTTCAGGAACATGACATACATCAGTGAGAGTCAAGATCTTTCCAGAAGTAAACTCTATCTGTACATTGCCTTTTCCTTTAATAGTAGCAGTGGAGGAATTACCCATGTAGAGTATATTTCCATCATCTACTTTTTCATAAGTAGTGAAAAGGTTTCGATCCTTGCAAACATGTCTTGTATAGCCTGAATCTATCCACCATGCAGTATCATTCTCGAGAGCATTGATCTTGGATATCATAGCCATAAAATTTGAGGTATTTTCCTCCTTTTTCTTCTTGAAAAGACTACATTCTCTCTTGAAGTGGCATGACTTACCGCAATGGTGGCATGAACCCTTCTTTTTAGAACTTTGATTCTTCTTTGAATCAATTTTCGCCTCTTGTCCTTGGAGTGTCCAGGGGCTTGCTTAGCCTCTTTCCCTTCCTCCACCATATGAACCTTAGTGGATGGATTGACCTGCTCATCAATAGAATTAATTCTATACTTCTCCTCTATGCGGAGGTGTTGGCCCAACTCTTCCAGAGTAACATCCTCCTTTTTGTGTTTAAGACTCCTTTTGTAGTCTTTCCAAGAGGGAGGGAGTTTATCAATAATGGCAGAAACAATAACAGATTCATCCATTTTCATTTTGTGTTGGCTAAACTGATTTAAAATGTGTCTAATTTCATGAAATTGTTCAACCACACGTCTGCTATCTATCATTTTATAATCAAAAAATTTGGAGGCCAAGAATTTCTTACTTGTAGCATCTTCTACCATATACTTTGCCTTAAGAAAATCCCAAATTTCTTTTACAGTAGCCATATTGTGATATTGATCGAAAAGAGCATCGGGCATTGCATTGCATATGTGACGCTTGCAGATATAATCATTTTGCTCCCACTTGCCACGCTGACGGATCTGTGCCATGGTTTCATCATCATGTTCAACCGGCTTCGGTGTTGTCAGTACATACACCACATTCAATGTAGACAGGAGAAAATGCAATTTCTTTTGCCAACGATTAAAATTGCCACCATCAAAACGGTTCAATTTCACAAAGTCCACAGCAAACTCTCGCAAAGAATTTGTAGGTGCCATTTAGTAGCAAAAAATAGTGTCTTAAGATTGTTAGAAAAATATGTTTCACAATTGAAATTATGTACCTTTTCTGTCGAAGTTCGCTGTTACTGTGAAATTAGATTGAGCCAAATTGTTATTTGTAGAAGAAAAATCACTGCAGTAAGATAAAATGTGGGCTTCAAGGCACGTTACAGAAGTCGCTTTCCTTAAGACACTATTTACCCCCAACCAACTGAGTCATGCGCCGGGTTATGCAAATGTGCCTCCAAGATACAATGAAACCTCAATTGTTTAATATCGTTGTGCACAAACGATTTAAAGCACGAACACCGTTGATGACAAACCCCCAAGAGACAATATTTTGTTGCTGCAGTTTACCTAATATTGGCAATTTTATGCAAGAAAAAGAATGAATAAAAATTAAAAATCAAAGAAATTGGATGAGAAAATTTAGGAGGAGACAGAGCAATTTGTAAGTAAACTGGTTAAGTTTCTGATGTTTTGCAAGTGGTGTACATGGTCCAATTTATAGAGTGTTATACACCCTTTCACCAATCATTACAACTTTTACAGACCATTACAACTATTAATACAATAGTGTCTGTTAAATTTAAATCAACACAAAAACACCTCTGTGTGAAAGTTACATCTCTTTGTAAGGTTGTATCTGTTCATACAAAAAATACAATTAACACCACTTTGAAAAGTTGCATCCTTTCCATTCAAATTTAATTTGAAAATTCTCTAACAATATTGATATTTAAATATATAAGAGCAGCTTATATGCCTTTTGAGAACTCAAAAGGAGACATGAAAACAAACAGTTTGGGGAGCATTTTGATCCTAGTGTTGCATACAGTGATAATCATTTAGTCAAATCATGAAGTCAATCATTAACATTCCATGCGATGTGTGACAGTCTTATTAAATGACTACTAGAGTTTAATAAATTTGATTTTTGATACTTATTTTGTCTCGAGCTTCAATAATTTTGTTTAATTATAAATTAAAATTTTAAAATGGGATATAACTTTCCGCAATAAATACGAGATTTATCATCTTACAAACTGTAACTTTTATCTCTGTAAAATCTTCGAATGAATGCATGCCCTTAAGCGAAGGAAAAAAGGCAGGAAAGGTGCAATGACTATTAAATTGGACATGTCAAAGGTTTACGATCGTGTTGAGTGGGACTTTCTCTCGGGTATGATGATTAGACTTGGTTTTTCGGTTGTTTGGATTGATAGAATAATGCGTTGTACTAAATTAGTTTCTTTTTTCTTCTTGATTAACGGGGAAGTTTGTGGTGCTATCAAGCCTTCCAGAAGCTTAAGGCAGGTTACTTATTTCTAATTTGTGCGGAAGGCTTGTCTAGGTTATTTTTTAAGGCTGAGAGGAGAAAGGAGTTGGTAGGTTTTCTTTGTAGTAGATGGGGCCCTAAAATCACCCACATTTTCTTTGCTGACGATAATTTACAAAGGCTTCGTAAAAGGATTTTCGGACTATTAAAAAGGTGTTGGATTGTTATGTTAACACTTCGGGATAGGTTGTCAATTATCAAAAATTTGCCCTCTGTGTTAGCAAGAGAGTTTCGTCTCATCGTGGGGAGGCCTTGGCCAGTATTCTTAGTGTACAATTGGTTGCTTGCCATGAACGGTATCTTGGTTTGCCAAGCTTTGTGGGTAAAAATAAGAAGGATTTATTTTCGAATATCCGAAACCAGGTTTGGGACAAAGTGAAAGGTTGGCAAAACAAGTTCTTCTCTACTGGTGGTAAGGCGATCTTATTAAAGGCGGTAATTCAGTCGATCCCTACTTATTCCATGTCTCTTTTTCGGCTGCCTATGACTCTTATCAAGGACCTTCACAGGCTCAGTGTGAATGTTTGGTGAGGTTCAAATGAGGATAAACGGAAAACTCATTGGGGTAATTGGCGTAATCTATGTAAAAGCAAAGATGATGGTGGTTTGGGTTTCAGAGATCTCTCGATCTTTAATCAAACTCTTTTGGCTAAACAATGTTGGAGGCTATACCATAATCATAATACCCTGGTAACCAAGGTTCTTAAGCATTACTACTATCCGAATTCCTCGCTGTTAAATGCTGGTTGCAGTTCGTCGAGGTTTTTTTTTTATTTTTTATGGAGAAGCTTTGTTGTGGTTTGAAATTGCTGGAAGTGGGTTCAAGATGGAGAGTGGACTCTGGTGACTCAATTCGTATTTATCAGGATCTTAGATTCTGCAAGCCCCTCGACCTTTAGAATTATTTCCCCTCTAATTTTGGGGGAGACTGCCTTGGTTAGTAGCCTAAAGCTCCCGTCAGGTTAGTGGAACGTAGAACTGCAGCGTGATTGTTTTCTCCTTGATTATGTGGACTTTATCCTTGGCATTTCATGTTCTTATTCACCTCGCCATGACTCTCATATTTGGCATTTTGAGAAAATGGATTCCTTCACGATCAAAACTGCTTACCATCTTAGCTGCTATTTATTACAAAAATCTTATGCTTCTGGCTCGGTATTAGGCTCTGCTGATTCATAGTGGAAATATCTTTGAAGGTTGAGACTGTCAGCTAAGATCAAGTTATTTGTTTGGAAAGCTTGCAAGGAGTGGTTGCCAACTTTGCTCAACTTGGCCAAGCGTGGGATGCAGGTTGAGTGTTGGTGTCATTTTTGCCTTAATAAGACTGAATCAATTACCCATGCATTATGGAGTTGCCATGTCTTGAAAGCTATTAGGACCTGATTTTTGAAGATCAAGGGTCTGGTTACTAATGATAATATGGCGTTTGTCGATTTCGTCGTTTCATGTATGAACCAACTTCAGAAAGAGGAGGTGGAGTTGTTATGCTTGGTGGTGTGGAGGGTCTGGTTTCGACGGAATGGCCTTGTCCACAACTCTTCTAATGTCATCGCTAAATATGTAGTGCTTTGGATAGAAGCTTACTTGGAAAAGTTTAATAAGGCATATGCTAAGTCCGAAGCTTTTTTTGGCGTTCGCGAGGTGATTGTTCCCTCTTGGCGGTCCTCTGACATTGGTCTTTTCAAAGTTAATACTGATGCTGCTATAGATGGGGTCAGAAATATAGTGGGAACTGGTGTTGTTATCAGAGATCACAATGGAATGGTTATGGCTTCTTGTGCCCAAGTTACTTCGTTATGTTACTCACATTTGATGGCTGAAGCTCTCGCGATCTTACGGGGCCTTCGTTTTGAGTTCGATTCGAGTCTCTAGCCTTGTGTGGTGGAATCTGATTCGTAGTCGGTAATATCTTTGATTAACTCTAGTTAATCTCTTTTGGCTGAGATTGGATTGTTGGTTTCTAATATTCTAGATTTGCTGAATGCCTTCCCTCGTTGTAAAGTTTGTTTTAGTTCTAGGAAAGCTAATATTGCGGCTCATTGCCTCGCCAAGCCTGGTTTAACTCTTGAGAGTGATAGTTTTTGGATGGAGGAGGTTCCACCGAGTGTGGCTTCGATTGTTTTAGGGAGAGACCCCAAACTTGTTGTAATCATTTCTTTCCTAATTGAAACTTTCTTTCAAATAAAAAAGTAAAAAATGAATTATATTTATTTATCTCTCTTGAAGTAACATCTACATATATATGAGTTTTTAGCAAAAATGCCCTATTTAGGGGCTTAATAGCAAATTTACCCTAAAATCTAATTCAATTGCAAAACTACCCTGAAATGACATTGTTACCCTTGTTTAAAAAAAAATCCAATTTCACTGATTCCCCTAACCATCCCAAACTCCCCTGCCTACCTTTCCCGAAGCCACTATATCCCGATCGAATTTCACCTATAGTCTTGTTCGCCATCGAGTTGTTGTGGAGTTCCAGCTAGCGTCGCAGACTTCGACGTCGAGTTGCCCATCCCTCCAGCCGCGCGCCGTTGACTTCACCAACTAGCAACAGGAACGAGGATCAACAACTTCTTCGTCAACAAGTATTGATGTCATCGTTCAAAACATCAATAGGATACCGACGTCGTTGCCGACCGTCTTCTCATTCCGTCTCAGCCGTCTCGTTCTGACATTGCCATTCATCATTTAAGGTATTTTGAGTTTTGAAACCTAACATATAAGTTTATGTTTTTGAGTTTAAATTGATTTTAGGGTTTTCAATTTTTGAAGTCTATTGTGAAATTTTGATTCATGTACTTGTAAATCTATTAATTGATTTTAAATATCATAACAATTTACCTAAAAAACATATCATAATTAATCTATTTTTTTTATTCATATTCTTGTAAAATTTTTGAGTCCTGGCAGAATATAAGGCTTTACACATGGTATGTACATGTCTCTCGCATTCGATTTTATTTTTTACTTGTCTACCAAAACTTGAAGTAGGATTGGATAAAAATTAATTGAAAACTTGAAGTAGGATTGACATCAAACACAGTAATTTTCGAGTATAAATAGTGAGATTTTTTTTTTTTACTTGTCTACCAAAACTTGAAGTACAATTGGATCTCGTGTTTGATTGATTGGTTTATTTGTTTTACCACACAAACAATTTGGATTAATATGAATTAGAAGAATTAGAAAGATCAGTTGGTATTATAATGACTTGGCTAATTTTGTAAAAGTTGAAATCCCATGTTTTGAGGTAAGTCTTGTCTTGCTTGTTTGATCATTTATATATGTCTTATCTTACATATTTCCTTGTTTCTTGAATAATAAACTAATTGTCTGCTGGTGATTTGAGTATCTTTATTCGAACATTCTATCTTTTCTACTACCTTTTGATAACAGTAATTTTTTGTTGGGAAAGTCAGATGTTTGTTGCAATATTAAATCTTTATTGCTTATTATAACCTTGACAGAGTACTGATATATAATACACTTTAAAAGTCACTAGTAGAGTACATTTGCATATCAAACTCTATATCCAGTTCATGTAAATCACTTTTAATTGTATTGACTTTTATTTTTTTCAATTATTTTTACTTTAGTTCATATGTGAATGTATTATGGAATGTGTTTAGGTATATACACATGGGTGGACAGAAATTACTTGAGTCACTTAAGATCAAGGAATGTGATCGTTTTTCATCTCGAGTTTCTGGGTATTGTAATTGGGATAGTATAAGACTTATTAAATCGTGTCTCTCACCAAAACAACTCGATATGTTTAAAGCGACATGTTTCGGTCATTTTTTGGATGTGAGTGATATGGTGTTGTCTGGCCAATTTTGTCACCATATCTTGCTTAAGGAGTGTCATGTTAAGAATGACGAAGAAAATTCATCTAATTTGTGGTATCATGTTGGCAACGGGGTGATACGGTTCAGCCCAGTGGAGTTTTGTTTAGTTACTGGGCTAGCCTTTGGAGAATACTCTGAATACACATCGAATCTTTTCAATTGAAAGAATAGTAGACTTCGTCGATCCTACTTCCAAAAAAGTAAAGTCAATGTTAAAATGGTTATTGATTGGTTTAGAAACCTTATTCCTAATAATAACAATAGTGATGAAGATATGGTGAAGTTGGCTTTAATACTTTTATTGGAGATGACGTTGGTTGGCAAGGACGATAGGAATGGTATCCTCTATTGGGTATTGGAGTTAGTGGATGATTTAGATGCTTTTAATAAGTTTCTGTGGGGGTCATTCATATACGCAAGGACATTTAACTCCCTTGCTAGTTGTCTTGTTGGCCATGATGATAAGTTCAAGTATAAGTTCAAGGAGGGGGTTGATGCTCCAGCGAAACGTAAAGTGGAGAGGTACAATGTTTATAAGTTTTTGACAACTTTTCAAGTGATGGGTGATAATTGATGAGTTTAATTAAAATCTTTTTAGACAACATGATGTGTGATTATTGATGAATCTTTTTTTTTTATCATTATCAGGTGTGGGGAACTGAAGCAATACCAAAATGGGTCACAGTTGGATATGCCTTTAGGGTGAACAATGTCACCCCAAGAATTTTGAATTGGCGATGCAAGTAAACTCCCGCATATGTAGACATTTTAAAAAACATATTTAAGTTTTAAAATGTAAGTACTGAATATTGTTGGTTATGTTAAAATGATTTTTATTTGTTAGTTTTTTTTTCTTCAGTTCTAATTATTACTTTTTATAAAATTTCAGCTTACCATATACAAAGTTCTTGGCCCCTCTGATGATGAATCAAAGAAACCATATTGGACAGGTATGGATCAACTCTAATATGTATCACCTGATGTGGACGGTTGTGACAGTGAGGATGATGTTCAAGATGACGTTGGTGATGCTAATCAGAATGATAATGAGGGAGATCATCAAACTACAAATTTTAAAAAATTTGAAGTCGGAGGAAAGAAGAAAGAAGTGATTACACTTGAGAAGGTCCAGAAAAAATTGGATGCTATGCAAGCACAACAAAATGCTTTAAAAGATCAGATGACTTCTATGTAGAATTCACTGATGGATAAGATGCAAATGGGATTCCTTCCTTTGACAAAGCTTATATGTTTGAACAAAGTGGTTGAAAAGGTACATGTTGGTCTAATTTGTAAATTCCTCTAATTTTTAATTGGTTCTAACGAATGTAATTTATATTTTATATAGTTAAATGAACATAATATCACCGATTTTAGCCAAGATGACAACATATACAACAATTCACAGTAACAATTGGGAAATTTCACTTGTAACATATTACCTCTGATGTAATCAATCACTCCAGTTATAGGCAATTCCTTGCAATTCTTTAATTGCATTATTCATGGACTCTGCAATGTTGGTTGACATTATGTTGTACCTTTTTCTTGAACTATATGCTCGCGACCAACGATCAAACCCGGCATCTATGACATATTGAGCTGCTTCGGAATCAATATTTGCTAGTTGTTACATACACTGCAGGAATTGACTTTCCCGATACACCCTGTCAGCCCGTTCGAAGTACCGTTTAAGTGTCTTATTCTTGCCATAGTGTGCAAGCATGTTCCGTTGTAGATGTATCGCATATGCATCGTGGAATGAATTTGGGAACACTTTTTCTACACCGGTTATGATACTATTTTTTCTGTCAAAAACGATAACCAAATCCTCAACTTCGCCAACGGCTTTATGCAACCTAGATAAAAACCATTTGCAACCTTCATTTGTCTCAGAATCGCCAACACCAAACGCTAAAGGAAATATTTGCTCATTGCCATCCATACACACAGCCACAAATAAGACCTTTCAATGAGGACTTGTCAAAAATGTCCCGACGATAGCAATGATCAGTCTAATGGAAGACAGAAAACCGTCTATACAAGCTTTGAAGCAAAAGAACATATACATGAACCTGTTAGACGAATCTGTGTGGAAGTCTGTAATAGTCCCATGACTTGTTTGCTCTAACATGTACAAGTATGATGGCAAAATAATGTATGACTCAACAGGTGCTCATTGAACCTCATCTAAGGCAATATGTCTAGCTCGGTACCTTTTATCGTAGTTACAAGAGATTCCAAACTCTCTCTGCATGTCGTGTATAATTTCCTTAGGCCTGTATAAACGATGATCATGAAATTTCTTTTTTATGTGTTCCCCTATAACCCGTGCACTAGTTTGCCTCTGATGTGAAAATCGTGTTTCTATTGAGCATGTGTGCTGATTGAAAAATTTTCTAATCTGGAAATAATCCAAATTTTGAACCTTAGCCGCAAGCATTTGCCAATTGCAATCCTCAACAATACACCGAACTTGATAACATGTTGTATCTGACTTGATCACCTTAATATGGAACCGGTTGGCAAGGCAATAACTACCTAATTGCGATTGTAGGTGTTTCTTGCTTGGAAACACTTCACCCACTTCAATTCGCATGGTAACAGGTCTTGGTGCAACTTCACCCAAATTAATAGAATATAGTGCACATGGAGGTGGAACAAGCCTCTGGACATGGTCAAATTGCTCGTCATACCGGTTGGGAGCTTGATCAGAAATGGGATTGAAGTGTGGTTCTGTTTCATCACGATCATGAATGAAACGAGGAGAAGTTGTATCAATGTTGGCAGTTGGTGTAAAACCCTCTCGAATATCATCCAAATTGGCACCAATGTTAGGTACATCTAACCTTTGAAACCCATACATATTGCTAACTTGTATATTACTTTGGTGTGCGTGATGAAATTCATATTCAGAAGTTGCATGTTGTGGGTTGTGAGAGGACCCTAGGTTGTTTATGATTCCTTTCTGGACACTTATGGCTGATTTCCTTAACACTGATGCAAACTAATGATCAACATTCTCTCGACGAAGCAACAATGCAACGTCCTCATCATCAACAATCTCAATAGGCATAGTAGGACGAAAAGTTTGTGCAACAGTCGTCATACTGACCCGATAATGATCTCGATCAATTCCAGTGACACAGTATACCTTATCTAATAATTGATCATAATTTACATCTCTTGGAAAATCAAACGCCTTCGCTCTTCTACCTTCATACCAATATTGACCATGATGATTTTTCCATTTTCCACCCCAATTCAAAACCAATTGCACATTTGTCATCTTCAATCTTGAAAAAAAAATTAACAAATATAATCAACCCATAAAATTCATTATTATTTCAAAGAAATTAGATGAGATTATCAAAACTTTGAATTGAAAAAAAAATACACATGATAAAAAGACTCGGGAAGAGGTTACCCGACATCGGGTCACCCTATCCCGAGGTAAAACAGCCTCGGGTCGGGGAAACCCGACGTCAGGTCACCCTCTCCCGAGGATTTAAAACCTCGGGATAGGGTGACCCGATGTCGAGTCACCCCATCCCAAACCCTTTTTTCAAGCCTTGAAAGATAAAAAATAGAAACATAAAAAATTCGAAAATATTTCAAAACTCTCAAAATAAAGCTTATGAGGTTGAAAATATAATTTTAAAATGCAATACATACCTTCAAGGGTAAATTACACTGAACCCCTTGAGGTTTAGGCAAGTTACACTTAGATGGAAAAATTTCTTTATTATACACTAACACCCCCAAAACTTAAATTTAACTTTTAATATGCCTAAAATGCCCATATTTATATTATTTTATACTTTATTTTTTTACATTTTAACCAAAAACTTTATAAAGTTTAATACAAATAAAAAACTAAATAAAAATATGATTCATTAAATAAATAAATAAATAGTTTTAAAAAATTTAAATAAATAAATAGTTTAAATAAATAAAATAAATAAATAGTTTAAAAAATAAATAATTATATAGTTTTTAAAAATAAAATAAATAAATAGTTTTTAAAAATATAATAAATAAATAGTTTTAAAATATAAATAAATAAATGAAAAAAATTCAAAAAACATTAAATTTTTTAAGGATGTCCATTAATAGGGACAAGAAAAACTCTAAATATCCAAACTTTTATGGTAAAGATGATGGTGAGAGAAACTTCAAGGTTCCCAACACTCCTTGGAAATTTAGAGCTTATCTTGTCCCTATTAATGAATATTCTTAAAAAAATAATGTTTTTAATTTATTAATTTATTTTTTAAACTATTTATTTATTTATTTAAAACTATTTATTTCTTTGATTTTTTAATACTTTTTTATTTAATTTTTTAATTATTTATTTACTTAATTTTTTTTTAAACTATTTATTTATTTAATTTTTTTAAACCATTTATTTATTTAATTTTTTAAAACTATCTACTTATTTAATTTTTTTTAACTATTTATTTATTTATTTTAAACTATTTATTTATTTAATGAATCATACTTTTATTTAGTTTTTTTTTATTTTTATTAAAGTTTTTGGTTAAAAGGTAAAAAAAAGTATAAAATAATATAACTAGGGGCATTTTAGGCATTTTACAAGTCAAATTTAAGTTTTGGGGGTGTTAGTGTATAATAAAGAAATTTTTCCATCTAAGTGTAACTTACCCAAACCTCAAGGGGTTCAGTGTAATTTACCCTACCTTCAAATTACTTTAATATGATATCCTCCAATGTTTTTAAAACCTAAAATTGAAAAAAAAATGTATGGTAAACAAAGTGTTGTAGTGTATGAAAATTGGTCGTAGTGTAGCAAAATTATTAGATAGTATTTAGTTTATTTGTTTGATAAGTTGGTTGGTAAATGGTTGGCGATAAAAATGATAATAAATATGGTGAGTGATAAGTGAGGGCATTTTAGGACATATTTGCTATTAAACCCCTAAAATAGGGTATATATATAAAAAAGTTCATTTAAGCTCAAATTGAGAACATTGAATTCCAATTTTAAAATGGGGGTGGCCCTTGTGATGAAGCCACGTGGACACCAAAAATGAATCCAAGCAAGGGGTCCACAGTATCCAAAGAAAGTACACGTGTAAGTTCATGAGCTTTCCACAACTCTCTCAACTGGTTCTTTCCAGATTCTTCAATCTCTCTCGAACTTTCCTTTGTCTTGCTTTTATATCATTTTCATCCAAGAAAAACTTTTCTCAGTAATCAAACACGTTTGCTAACTGATTTTCAAGCATTTTTTCCAGCTCGTTTTCTTGCTAGGTTTCCTTTTCCCGCGCAAATTATCTCCAAACACACACAATTATATCAAAGGTATGTAATTTTGTGTTGTGTAGTGTCTTCCTTGAACTGTTTTTTTGGCAACAAAAGCAATTGTTTTTTTCTAGCTGGGTTTGTGATCAAAATCGTTTTCTTTTTTCGGGGTCGGTCTCTAACCGGCCTCATTTTCTTATCAAAATTTCCGGGAAAACAAACAGAATAAGTGGTCCTCATTTGACGATTTTAATGTTTTGAAGTGTTATTCAAGTGTTTTAAGCTAGAATTCTTATTATTTTTTTTCCCACAAATGAAGCTGAACTCATGCTTTTAGTCATTTCAATTACTACTAGCTGATCAAGCTTCAAATTTTCGAAAGAACCAACAGAAAGAAAATCTCACACTAAACACTTGGGTCTTTGAGAAAGTTAGTAATTTGTACTCAATAAAGATATAATTTTTTTCCTCATTGAATTATGTTATGTTAATATTTATGATGATAACATTTTGTGAATCCCCCTGCTAGTATTGTAGGTGATTAGAAATTTTCCCAAGAACCAAACTGAAAAAAACTGGGAACTTGGTCTCTGAACCAGAATTTTAAGAAAGTTAGTAACTTGCCATTGAAAGAGATATATATATATATATATATTCATTGAATTATATAATTATGTTATGTTGTGATAATTTTGTTGATATTAGGATGGTAATGTTGTAGGTGATTTGAAAATGAGTAGAGTGGCAGATGATGTGGTGGCAGTTGCAGTGAATAACTTGTTTGGATTGGCAGAGACAATTGAGAAATCCATTTTCAATTCGCGGTCGAATCAGGAGACAAATGAGATCAAAGGAGTAAATGACATTCCTGTTGATATCCTGGACTCTCCCAAGGAATATCTCTTCTACATGGATGTCCCTGGTCTCTCCAAGTATGATATTCAGGTAAATTTTTCGAACGAGACGCTACATACCGGTTGTTTTTGTTTATGTTACCAGAGTATGATCATGTATGCTTTTTATTAGTGAAAGTAATTTGAAGTGCGTGTGAAATTGTATGCTGTATGTTATGGAAACAGCAGACAATAATGTATTAATTATAGGCTTTAAGTGGCAATTGAAATGTACTGAAAGAACTTTTTGGACTCCATTGGAATGCTTTTGAAATACTTTGTGAATAATTGCATCTAGGGTGTGATACTGTTAACGTCTTTTTCTAGTTTTGGGATGAATAATGGGAGGTTTTGATGAAATTGCAGGTGATTGTTGAGGATGAGAAGACACTGGTGATCAAAAGCAGTGGGAAAAGAAAGCATGAAGATGGTGAAGAGGAAGGCTGCAAGTACATAAGACTTGAAAGGAGAGCACCCCAGAAGCTGTTGAGGAAGTTCCGGTTACCGGAAAATGCTAATGTATCAGCCATCTCAGCCAAATGTGCAAATGGTGTCCTGACTGTGGTGGTTGAAAAGCTCCCTCCACCACCAAAGTCCAAGACTGTTGAAGTTACCATTTCTTGAAGTAGATAGATAATAGGCTTCTGGTTGTGTAAGTTTTAGAGGGTTCAAGGAGATAATTGTATGTAGCATGAAATCAAATGAACCAGAAGATTGCTGTTGTTGTCTTGAATTGTTTGAATTGTGTTTTCTCTCCAATTAGATTGGCTACATCTTTTGTTGTATCTATCGCAACTCTGCAAAAAAAAAAAAAAAAAAAAAAAAAAAAAAACAAAGTACAAATGCTGAAGGAGATAATTGATATATATATGTACAAAATTTATAACATAAAACCATAACCATTTCTATCAATAAGAATAGAAAATATGACTTGAAAAGGAAAAATAATGAGATCATATTAGTTTCCATAATGATAAAAAAAAGAATTACTTCATTGAAGCACAAAATTGGAACAAAAAACCAGAATAAAGGAGTCTATTGAGTCATTAACAACAGAGCTATGGATAAAAGCATGTATTGAAGCACTTTCAGCAGCATAGGCCTGAATTTTTGTAGCTGCTTCAAGGTTGGTATCGTGACTTCCTTTTCTTTCTTGATTTTGGTTTTTTCTTATCTGTGGACTTGGTTTCTTTTGTGGGACTATCATCTTCTTCATTTAGCAAATGTTCAAACTCTTCAAGACTTGCAAAGGGATGCCCCAGCCTTTTTTTCTTTGATTGAATCCGTCTCCATTGTCATCACTACCGTAATCTGCATCTCCGATATTGATATCCACGTCATCGTCATCGTTATCACTCCTAGCATCGTCGGAAATATCAAAATCTTCTCCCAACCTAGTCATCATCATCTTCATTGACAACTTTGCCAAGATCATCTTATTCGTAATCGCCATCAGAAAGATTGGCGGAGTCCAACATGTTATCAATTTCTTCATTGTCACTATCATCAACACCACCTTCCATGTTATCATCACCATCCAAGTTGAACAAGTCTTCAGCAGCCTCATCCTCTGCTGATGTCTTCTTTTTCGACTTCTTTGTGGAATTCATTTTATTCATATAAAACTTGTGGAAGACGAGATCTTCTGGGGCACATCAATTTCAGCCAATGACAAAATCTCCAGTCCAATTAAGTGGTTGTTCATATCAAGCTGCAAAACAAGAAAAAAAAAAAAGTCAAAAACATAATCTAACATGGGAGTATCATAATGTAGAATCTGAAGGAAACAGACATGAAACTGGAGGAGTTTAAGCTGACCTTCTTAGCATTGTTGTTGGTTTATCGACAAAGAATCAGCAAAAATGATAGTATAAAAGATCCTATCAAACACAAAATGATAGCAAGACTCGAGTGTTAAATAATACACTATAAAAGATCCTATCAAACACAAAATGATAGCAAGACTCAAGTGTTAAATAATACACCCAAAATTATAAAAAGCAAGGTTTTTTTCCACTAGCGGTAACAATTATCGTAGAGTATTCTGTATTATTGTCTTGCCAATTTTTTTTAGTAAAAAGTAAGTGTCCCTAGTTTCATATGGAGCAACCAGCAAAACCACATAAGCACAGCAATCCCAGAAAAGATGATTGGTTTGAGAAGAATAATACCAGTAAGAAGGTTCTCTGTGCAGTGGATCATATCCTCCGGGAAATGATGGCTTTGAAGATATGTGAGCTTGGTGCCCATTAATATGATCCGGTAGTGTTTCAGATTTCTTAATATCTTTATATCTGTCTTCGATAAACAATTCTTCTGATTCATCTGAAATATCTTCATCAGAATCAGACGGTGGTGTGATATCTTCATCTTCTGAAGAGTCACCGTCAGAGTTCCCATGCTTAATGGTGTTAACAGTTTTGATATCATTATTTTCTTCTTTCTTTGGTGCAGTGCTTGGTTCATTTTCGGTTTCTTCAACAATATCTTCAAAATGTTCAAGATCATCATCATCTGCTGATTCATTCTGTACCACCATGCAGCTGCTAACTAGTAAGTGCATGTGTTGTTACATATTTGACAACAAAACTAGTTGCTGTTTTTGGTGGGATCGGTGGGGGTCTTAGCAGCTACTTCCTTTTTTTAACTTGTCTCTGATTTACCAACTTTTATCTTTTAACGAATTCTTCGCGTGAAATGTATATTTAACTAATCAACGTGAATTACTCATTTAATTGATAAGGATTGAACTGTATTATTAATTAAAGATTGAGTTTTGAAATCTAATTAAATAGAAATTACAGACTAATTATTATATGTATTACGGTGAGAGAGGAGCCGCATGATGTAGATATATATTGTGTCTGATTAAATTAATTTAATCACGAACAAGTATATACACGAGTATAATGGTGGCAAAATGGGCCAGCCCGGCCCATTAGGCCCATAAGTTAAACTGGTAGGGCCGGGCTGGCATGAGTCCAAGGCCCGTGTAGGAACAGGCCGGGCCAGGTTTGGGCCGGGCATATAACGGGCCGACCCGTTAAGGCTCTAACGTGCAAGCCCGTTAAAGGCCCATCGAGCTTCGAATTGTTTTTTAATACAATATTATTTTTATACATTGTAATAATTTTGAGTAATTAATGTAATAATTTTAATATGAAATATAATATTATTCATTTCATACAATACTTAATTAATTTTCGATGAATAATATTTTTGTAATTTCGTATTAAATTTGTGGTGAGATACTGAAGTGTATAAATTACAAATCATGATTGCCTCATTAAAAACCTTACCAAGAAAAACCCAATAGGATAAAATCTTGGTAAGGGAATAAGTGTGCAATCGGGAAAAAAAAATTAAGTATTTACAAAATTAAGTATAACGGACATAATAACATCATGAATATTTCATGCAGTGTGTGAATAATCCATGATACGAAAACCAAGGATTTTTTTTTTGTAAAATCCATTCAGTGTCTACATAGTGTTCAGTGACACATAAATAATCTTGTTTTGAACGTCCGCTCAAGATGTCGGACGTTAATGCAATTGAAAAAGAAATGTTTTGCAATTCATAAATCAATTCAGTCCTACGTTTTTGAAACGTACTAATCAAATCGCTCCTAGTTGTGTTTCTAGAAACAGAGGACATATTGGGGGTTAAAAGCATTATTAATAAAATATTGATAATGAGGATTATCTTGAAAACCTATGGGTTGGTCAGTTGCAGCGCAGTACAACACCACTTGCTCTCTAACCCGGTTGGGGTCATACTGCCATGTACTCATAGAACCATATGGGTTCCGTTGCAGTTGGGTTTGTCAAGTTGTATCGACTTGCACATGGGAAGCCATGCATTTATCTCTATGTCTCTTGAGATGATTAGTTCCCTTACTTGAACTAGTGAGTATATATTGACAATACTTACATTGGGCATGCTCAACTTCAATACCAGTTGTATTCTTTATCGGTATGACTTCAAAGCAATCCCACACCATCGATTTCTTCTTCTTCCTCTTCTTACTCGAAGTTTGTGCCGAGGACGAAGGTCCTGCACCTGTAGTACTAGGGGGATCGAGATCGATATCGATATGGAAGTCACCGTATAATCGGTTGATTTCCCCGTCCGGCATATAGTCGTTAGGGTTCAGGTTGAAGTGTTCAGGATTCATTTTCCTAAGATTATAATTAAATAAATGATTAAATGTCACAGAATCACAGATACAATTAAAAATACTTGATAATTAAATAACAAATGAAAGTTAATTAAAAAAAAATAAACAAGACAATACCTTAAAGTAAGAGCCTTAGAATATGTAGAGATTAGAGAGTGGGAGCTGAGAGGTATGTAAATATATAGTATATTAGTATAATAGTATATAGTATATAAATTATATATTAAATAAATAAAATAAATTTCAAAATAGTTGAAAGAGTGAGTGAGAGATGTTGGAGATTGTAGAGAATAGAGAGAATAAGAGAGTAGGGAAGTAGAGAAAATGTAGAGAATGAGGTGAGGGTGATGGGGTATTTATAGGAAACAGTTAGATAAGGGTATAATTGGAAAAAATTGTAAAAGATTTAAAAAAAATGTAATTTTTAAAAGTTTTGAATATGTTTCCCCCCTAACGGTCATCTAGCTAATTATAAAAGTCACCCTTCAATTCAAATTTCAAAAAAAAAAAATTCAAAATTTGAAAATTTGAAAAACATTTTCTGGCCGGCCCTAAGGGGCCTTGCACAAGGAGGATGAGAGCTTGGTCACTTGGGGGGTGGGTAGGACTATGTACTTCATCTTCCTGTAGGAGGGTCCAGGTCCATAGCCCTTTATCGAAGATCCATATTCAGTTGATGCTAGGCACAGCTTATTTAAGAGCCACTTTGCCAAGTTGTTTGTCCAGCAGTGGAACCATCGCCCGGAAGGTGGATCCAGCAATGGAATAAGTAACGTAGGCGGGGCCTCCGATTATATAGCCAGTATCCCTACAGGTATGGGCGCACGAGCGTATCCACATCCATTTCCAATAGAAGATTCTCCGGAGCTTTAAGAGATAGAGGTACTATAGGTATGGACGAGGAGACAGCGGGGGTAGGAGCCTTCCTCGCATCGGAATCAGTCCCAGTACTAGTATCCATCCCCCGACCCCGCACCATCACTATTACCAACAGAAGCAAAGTCAGAGCTCATGAAGTTGTTTGGCCAGCCATTCCTATTCTAGTTGCTAAACCTGGTTGTTGGTCTGTACAACCCTCCATGTGGTGGGCTAAAGCGCCTTCTCCTGTCAGGGCCCATTAGAAAAAAAAAATTCAAAATGTTATTGGACCGCGGGCTTTGCGGGTCTTACCGGGCCCGGCCCGGTATTTTCCAAATGGGGGTCCGGTCTGGGCCATCAGCGAAACGGGCTTGAGCCTGGCCCGTTTCACTAGCAGGCCGGCCCGGCTCAGGCCCGCGAAAAAAACGGGCCGGTCCAGGCAGTCCACGGAAGCCCAACCCATTTTGCCAGCACTACACGAATATGATCATCATATTTATATACGAATGAATTGGATCAAAATTTTATTGATAGATTATTTGAAGTTATACCCTATGAATTGGCACATGATAGTAAAAAAGAAAGCAAAGGTTATAAAATCAAAAAATATTTTGTATTCAAATTACTAAATGGTACAAATATTCAAATTTAAGCGATATACATGATGCATTATATGTGATTGTACGTATTAGACAAAAACTCATGGAGATGAGTTTCTTCAAATATAACTTTGTTTTTTTTTTTAAGTATATAAACTAAACAACTATAATTTATTTAAAAATAATAATAATTTTTTAACATAGGTCTTTCAAAAACTTAACCAAACAAAGCATAATCAACTCAATCAAAAATAATTACAACCTTGCTTAAGAGAATCTATATACAATTACTTGCAAATTAATAAGAGGGAAACAATTAAAAATGTTGAAGGGGTAATAATCATTGAGATAATAATAATATAATAAACAAATCAAGTAGATTAGCTGGTTGTTCAATGATAATAGCAAAGTAGCAAAAAATCAACACATAGTAACTGCTGGTTGGTAAGCAATCACTAGCTAGTTACCATAAAGAGAAGACAACCCAGAACCAAACTGGCTAATAGCTAGGGTTCTTTGCTTGGTTTCAATAAAAGTAACATGGATCGAATACAACCAAGATTTCAAATTGGTGTTTCAATTTCGGCATATTGAATTTGCGTAATTACTTCTAATTCATTTGATTGTAATATTCTACTCTATTTTGTCTTTTACTTGTTGTCTTTTAAAAAAAAAAAATCTATTTCTATGTCATTTTTTGCATGGAGAGTGATCCCTAGCTAATATATATATATATATATATATATATATATATATATATATATATATCAAAATTGACAATTGTCATTTTCAGTTTGATAAGAATTCTCTTAGAGATCATGTTTTAATAATATGTTACTTTAATCATTGATTTCCACTCAAATAAGTGTTAATGCCAATTTGTAGCATGTTAAAGATTTCTGGTATATCAATTTTAAAATTATTAATTATTATCTATCTATACTTAATTTGTTCAAAAAAAATCATACAATTTATCCTACAAATTGATATCTGTTATATATATAACCCGTGAATTTTTAATTTGTGGTCCAAATAAGGGAAACTAATAATTGCCAATGCTAAATTGCCAATGCTAAAAACATCTGAACTGTTGCTTTTATTTTAGATTATAATTTATCCGACAAGTAATTTATAAACCCTCACAACGAAATATTTGGTTCCAATTTTTTCTTAGATCCTTCTTCGTCAACAAAAATAAAGCATTTTTGTACAAACTAACCGTTATCTTCAAGCTTCTTGATTTCATCCCCAATAAACTTGTACTAAGACAATCAAAGAAAAATGAGTTAACAATTAATATTTAAAATAAATATATATGAAAAAAACAATATTTTTTACCATTTTCATATTATTTCAATATATTTTTTCAAAGCTGAACAAAATACCTCCAACATTATACAGAGAAGTCTACATTTTAAAATTCAAAGTCAAATCAACAAACTTGAACAATAAATTTATTGAAAGGCAAAAAAAAAAACACAAAAAATGAAAAAAAATTCATGAAGTGAGAATGTATAATTTACCATAGTATTATGTATGAAAGTGAGGATGTATGATTTACCAAAGACAATAAAAAAAAGTTAACAATTAATATTTAAAATAAATATATACGAAAAAAATAATATTTCTTACTATTTTCATGTTATTCCAGTATCTTTTGTCAAAGCTGAACAAAAGACCTCCAATATTATATAGAGAAGTCTTCATTTCAAAATTCAAAATCAAATCAACAAACTTGAAGAACAAACTTATAAACCCTCACAACTAAATTGTCAATGCCACAAGTAATCCACTTTACTAAGCTCCGGGTACAAGTAAGAAATATCTGGTTCCATTTTTGTCTTAGATCATTTTCGTCAACAAAAGTAAAGCATCTTTATACAAACTGACCGTCATCTTCAAGCTTCTTGATTTCATCCTCAATAAACTTGTACTAAGACAATCAAAGAAAATGAGTAAACAATTAATATTTAAAATAAATATATGCGAAAAAAAAATATTTCTTACCATTTTTATATTATTCCAGTATCTTTTGTCAAAACTGAACAAAAGACCTCCAACATTATATAGAGAAACCTGCATTTCAAAATTCAAATTCAAATTCAAATCAACAAACTTGAAGAACAAATTTATTAAAAGGCAAAAAAAAAACATGAAAAAAAATTCATGAAGTGAGGATGTATGATTTACCATAGTATAATGTATGAAAGTGAGGATGTATGATTTACCATAGACAATCAAAGAAAAATGAGTTAATAATTAATATTTAAAATAAATATATACGAAAAAAAACAATATTTTTAAACCATGAGCATTTACTATTATGTAAAGAAGAAAAATTCTATACAAGAAATTCCATGCCTATTTGCCAATTTTGATACAAAATTCACTTCTAAACATTTCTAAACACTTTACAATTACTTCCCTTCCTGTGTCCCCGAAAAAGCACCCCCGTAACCAAAACAATGAGCTATACAGCTTGTGTCAGGTTCTTCCTCAAAATCTAGCTCACATTTTGCTATTGATACTAGATGAGTCTGCATCATTCTATCAAACTCAGTCCTGTAAAGCATTCTCATCTTTACATTGCGAACGAAGTCCTCTGAAAACTTTATAGCTGCGAATCCGTCAACATATGATTTCCTCAGAAATTCAAGGTAACCGTGGGACATATGTGGGTTCAAATCTAGCATAAACCGATCTTCCTATAGCCTCGAGTATGTGCTCTGACAAACCGCCTTGCCAACAACTATTGATCCGAACTCATTCACAAATGTGAAGAATTCGGGTAACATGCCACCATGATCGCGAAACTTAGTAACGAGCTCCTTTGCAAACTCAACACCATTATTTTGACAATCTTCATGTTATTCCAGTAGCTTTTGTCAAAGCTGAACAAAAGACCTCCAACACTATACAGAGAAGTCTACATTTCAAATTTCAAAGTCAAATCAACAAGCTTGAAGAACAAATTTATTAAAAGGCAAAAAAAAAAACAAAAAACAAAATGAAAAAAAAATTCATGAAGTGAGGATGTATGATTTACCATAGTCTGATATATGATTTACCATAGTATGATATATGAAAGTGATGATGTATGATTTACCATAGACAATCAAAGAAAAATGAGTTAACAATTAATATTTAAAATAAAAATATATGAAAAAAAACAATATTTTAAAACCATGAGCATTTACTATTATTTAAAGAAGAAAAATTCGATACAAGAAATTCCATGCCTATTTGCCAATTTTGATACAAAATTCACTTCTAAACATTTCTAAACACTTTACAATTACTTTCCCTCCTGTGTCCCCGAAAAAGCACCCCCGTGACCAAAACAATGAGCTATACAGCTTGTGTCAGGTTCTTCCTCAAAATCTAGCTCACATTTTGCCATTGATACTAGATAAGCCTGCATCATTCTATCAAACTCAGTCCTCAGTCCTGTAAAGTATTTCCATCTTTACATTGCGGACGAAGTCCTCAGAAAACTTTGTAGCGTGAATCCGTCAACATATGATTTCCTCAGAAATTCAAGGTAACTGTGGGACATATGTGGGTTCAAATCCAGCATAACCCGATTTTCCCATAGCCTTGGGTATGTGTTCTGACAAACCGTCTTGCTCGCAACTGTTGACCCGAACTCATTCACAAATGTGAAGAATTCGGATAACATGCCACCATGATTGCGAAACTTAGTAACGAGCTCCTTTGCAAACTCAGCACAACTATTTTGACCATCTTCATGTTATTCCAGTAGCTTTTGTCAAAGCTGAACAAAAGACCTCAACACTATACAAAGAAGTCTACATTTCAAAATTCAAAGTCAAATCAACCAACTTGAAGAACAAATTTATAAACCCTCACAACTAAATTGCCAATGTCACAAGTAATCCACCATACTAAGCTTCGGGTACAAGTAAGAAATATCCGATTCCATTTTTTTTTCTTAGATCCTTTTTCGTCAAAAACAAAGGTAAAACATCTTTGTACAAACTGATTGTCATCTTCAAGCTTCTTGGTTTCATCCTCAATAAACTTATACTAAGAAAATCAAAGAAAAATGAGTTAACAATTAATATTTAAAATAAATATATACGAAAAAAACAATATTTTTTACCATTTTCAAGTTATTCCAGTATTTTTTGTCAAAGCTGAACAAAAGACCTCCAACATTATACAGAGAAGTCTGCATTTCAAAAATAAGTCAAATCAACAAACTTGAAGAACAAATTTATTAAAAGACAAAAAAAAAACAACACAAAAAATGAAAAAAAATCATGAAGTGAGGATGTATGATTTACCATAGTATGATGTATGATTTACCATAGTATGATGTATGAAAGTGAGGATGCATGATTTACCATAGACAATCAAAGAAAAATGAGTTAACAATTAATATTGGAAATAAATATATACAAAAAAAAAAACAATAGTTCTTACCATTTTCATGTTACTCCAGTATCTTTTGTCAAAACTGAACAAAAGACCTCAAACATTATACAAAGAAGTCTACATTTCAAAATTCAAAGTCAAATAAATAAACTTGCAGAACAAATTTATTAAAAGGCAAAAAAAAAAAACAACACAAAAAATGAACAAATTTACCAATTTGTTTATAACATTCCTGACTCCATCAAAAGGTATCTCGTTGGGCTTAAGAACTTGCAAGGGAAGCAACCCCTGAAGAACAAATCTACCATCTTTATATTCACCAGGCGGAAGAAAGAATCCAACTTTAGCACCTTGTTCTTTAGAATCATCTCATTTCGAGCGAAGTCCTTCAACAATGACTACAGATTCTAAGAAGGGTATTCATTCTGCAACAGATCGTTAATGACCATCTGCTTCAGAAATGAGCATTCATTCATTGACATTACCTTCAGCAAATTATCCTTTAGCGCCATAACTTTCAACATCATTTCCTTGAGCACAGTTTCTTTCATTACAATCCCCAGGGACAGTTTGAAGTTCCATTCACATGACTCCAACACAAAAACAACAAAAGACCTGGCATCAGAGACATTAACCACACAAATACATATACACTTGGATCCAAAGCTCAAAGAAAAGTAATGTTGACCAAAAGCCTTAACCATTGCAAAAAGGTTTTCAGGTTTAAAATACTTGAGAAACTTCATCTACAAGACGTTACATTTTTATTGTCTTTTTTTAATCTACCATAGTATGATCTCGTATGCTTTATCTTATGTGAAAGTATGTTGAAATTTTGAAGGGTTTGTGAAGTTGTATGCTATATGTTGTAGTATTGGAGATGAATGAATACAATATTATGGAACAACATACGATAATTCATTAATTTTAGGTTTTTAAGTGGTAATTGAAATGTATTCAAAAACATTTTCGGACTCTATTCAATGCTTTTTAAAATCCTTGTGAATAATTGCATCTAGGGTGTGAATCAAAACATTACATTTTTGTTGTTTTTTTTTTTAATCTCACCATAGTAATGATCATATATGCTTTATATTATGTGAAAGTAATTTGAAGTGTTTGTGAAGTTGTATGCTATATGTTGTATTATTGGGAAATAAATTGATACAATGTTATGGAAACAATAGACGATAATGTATTAATTTTATGCTTTAAGTGGTGATTGAAATGTCTTCAAGAACCTTTTGGGCTCCATTCGAATGCTTTTGCAACCCTCATGAATAATTGCATCTAGGGTGCGATATTGTTAGTCTTTTTCCGGTTTTAAGATGAATGGTTGAGGATGAGAAAACACTGGCGAGCAAGAGCAGTGGGAAATGAAAGCATGAAGATGGTGAAGAGGAAGGCTGCAAGTACATAAGACTTGAGAGCAAAGCACCCCAGAAGGTGTTAAGGATGTTTCTGTTGCCGGAAAACGACAATGTATGAGCCATCTCAGCCAAATGTGAAAATGAAACGACAATGTATGAGCCATCTCAGCCAAATGTGAAAATGAAACGTAAATGGTGTCTTGAGTGTGGTGGTTGAAAAGCTCCCTCCAAGTAGATAGATAATAGGCTTCTGGTTGTGTAAGTTTTAGAGGGTTTAAGGAGAATCGTATGTAGCATGAAATCAAATGAACGACAAAATTGTTGTTGTCTTGAATTGTGTTTCTTGTGTTTCCAAATAGATTGGCTATATTGGAAAAAATTACAACCAAACCATAACCATTTCTATCATTATGATTTAAGAGTACAAAATTTGACTTGAAAAGGAAAAATAATGAGATCATTCAAGTTTCCATAATGATACAAAAAAGAATTACTTCATCCAAGCACAAAATTGGAACAAAAATCCAGAATGAAGGAGTATATTGAGTACATTAACAACATAGCTATAGATAAAAGCATGTATTGAGGCACTTTCAGCAGCATAGGCCTGAATTTTTGTAGCTGCTTCAAGGTTGGTATCATCAGTGTGACTTCCTTTTCTTTCTTGATTTTGGTTTTTTATTATCTGTGGACTTGGTTTCTTTTGTGGGACTATCATCTTCTTCATTTAGCAAATGTTCAAACTCTTCAAGACTTGCAAAGGGAGATGCCCCAGCCTTTTTACCGGGTTTCCTCTTTCGTTTTCTTTGATTGAATCCGTCTTCATCGTCATCACTACCGTAATCTGCATCTCCGATATTGATATCCACGTCATCGTCATCGTTATCACTCCTAGCATCGTCGGAAATATCAAAATCTTCTCCATCGATAGTATCTGAGGGAGCATCAGTTTCAGCATCACCGGCGTTACCAACCAAGTCATCATCATCTTCATCGACAACTTTGTCAAGATCATCATATTCGTAATCACCATCAGAGAGATTGGCAGAGTCCAACATGTTATCGATTTCTTCATTGTCACTATCATCAACACCACCTTCCATGTCATCATCACCATCCAAGTTGAACAAGTCTTCAGCAGCCTCATCCTCTGCTGATGTCTTCTTTTTCTTCTTTTTCGACTTCGTTGTGGAATTCATTTTATTCATATAAAACTTGTGGAAGACGAGATCTTCCGGGGGCACATCAATTTCAGCCAATGACAAAATCTCCGGTCCAATTAAGTGGTTGTTCATATCAAGCTGCAAAACAAGAAAAGAAAAGAAAAAGTCAAAAACATAATCTAACATGGGAGTATCATAATGTAGAATCTGAAGGAAACAGACA
This sequence comes from Dipteronia sinensis, assembly GCA_033220585.1. Classification (NCBI taxonomy): domain Eukaryota; kingdom Viridiplantae; phylum Streptophyta; class Magnoliopsida; order Sapindales; family Sapindaceae; genus Dipteronia; species Dipteronia sinensis. The sequence goes on along the minus strand of CM065639.1, from coordinate 70,897,370 downwards.
TGAAACTGGAGGAGTTTAAGCTGACCTTCTTAGCAGGTTCGATTTGGGAACCACCATGCCATGTAGATGACTTAGGTTTTTTCTCCATGAACTTGTCCAAGAAAGCAGTGAGTGTGAGGTCATTTAACGGGTTTCCATTGTATACGATATTCGCCCCGGAAAGGAGGGTTCCGGCCATGGTTGAAACAGATGGGTGTGCATGTGAAGCGAGCACCATTAGCTCCCACCAGCTCACGCGATTTGCATTACTGTTGGTTTATCGACAAAGAATCAGTAAAAATGATAGTATAAAAGATCCTATCAAACACAAAATGATAGCAAGACTCGAGCGTTAAATAATAAACTATAAAAGATCCTATCAAACACAAAATGATAGCAAGACTCAAGTGTTAAATAATACACCCAAAATTATAAAAAGCAAGGTTTTTTTCCACTAGCGGTAACAATTATCGTAGAGTATTGTGTATTATTGTCTTGCCAATTTTTTTTAGTAAAAAGTAAGTGTCCCTAGTTTCATATGGAGCAACCAGCAAAACCACATAAGCACAGCAATCCCAGAAAAGATGATTGGTTTGAGAAGAATAATACCAGTAAGAAGGTTCTCTGTGCCGTGGATCATAGCCTCCTGGCAATGATGGCTTTGAAGATATGTGAGCTTGGTGCCCATTATGATCCGGTAGTGTTTCAGATTTCTTAATATCTTTAGATTTGTCTTCGATAAACAATTCTTCTGATTCATCTGAAACATCTTCTTCAGAATCAGAGGGTGGTGTGACATCTTCATCTTCTGAAGAGTCACCGTCAGAGTTGCCATCCTTAATGGTGTTAACAGTTTTGAAATCATTATTTTCTTCTTTCTTTGTTGTAGTGCTTGGTTCATTTTCGGTTTCTTCTACAATATCTTCAAAATGTTCAAGATCATCATCATCTGCTGATTCATTCTGAACCACCATGTTCCTACAAGAGATTAGGGAAATCCGTTAAATCTTCGTCAAGCCACAAGCAATGCCTATCTAGAAATTAGAATAAAACAGGCCTTACCATAAAGGGGGTCTAGCTTTAAGAACTTCAGAGAGGAGGAAAAGGCAACCGCAAGCATATTGAGGCGGCTGTTGAAGCACAACCTGATCAAGTATTTGAAGTCAGTCTTCATTGAACATTAGAACATGGAAAGCTATGATTCCCTTACAGGCAACGTGCATTTCCCTCGTAAAATATCCCATTGTCATTCTTAACACCAAGTTCCTCTAAAGTAATATAACAATACAAATTCAAGTACCAAACAAATCATATTCCTCATTCTGCTGATATCAACCAAGCAAAGTATTGAAGATGCAAATATGTGAAATGCAGAAAGCAACATCCTAACCTGCAATAGGCGTTTTGAAAAGGCAGCTACACGCTTCAAATTTACATCATTCTTCATTGCTCTCAGAAGAAGTCCGATAAACATTTCTGCCTGAAAAACAAGCACAGCGTAAATAGGGAACGACTATTCGCTCATCCTAAACAAAGCATGAGTGTAGAATAATGAGTTGAGTAACAAGAATTTCAGGTAACAATATGTTCTCTAGGCAATCAATGAACAGCAAGGCCATGCTGAATCAAGCGATAGTGTTCCCTTTTGCCTATGAGATTGAAATGATGAAAGACCAGCTATAATGATTTTTTTTTCTCTCTTTAATCATCCCTTATTCTCCATAAATGCTAAAAAAAATTTATAAATTTGAAAAAGAAAAAAGAAAAGAAAAGCAAATGTATGGAGGAAATGGGACACGATCTTAGTGGTGACTTACGATCACAAAAAATTGTCGATGACTTAAAAATCTATGCCGATCACATAGGCAAGCATGTAAATGCCAGATAAACTTTACTCAGCCTCGACAACATGGTCAAACCTCCTTCCTTCATACCATAAACTTGTTGAAATATCCCAATGCCACCAAAATTAACAAAAGTCCCAAAACATTTGTTTTTTTTTTCCAAAGAATAAACAAGCATGGCACAGGTATATAAACTTAACAAATGCTTAAAACAGAACTGGCATTGCAAAGATCCATAATGAAAGAAAATCATTGAATTCTAAAATGCAATTCTCTAAATTTGTCATTGTTAAGCATGGAGAAACAGACATCTTCTTCAAACAAAGAATGTAAATAAAACTAATTCACTTGCCTTAGAAGAATTCATGGCAGCTGGAAGCAGAAGTTTTGAGTACAAGGCACGGTAAAATCGATCACTGACAATCTGATTCTTGGATGAAATTTTATCAAGAAGCAACAACGCTTGAACTCCTACATTAAAGTTGTTTGAATGAACCTGCATAAAATTTATATTGATTTTCAGTGCCATGATAGCAACAATGGTCATCAATGAATAGTTCTACTACACCACTAGACAGCGTTCCATTGCATCCGAAAATAAATAAACTAGTAAGGATCCAAGCTTACCAATTTGAAAAGCATTGGTGTGTGGACCTCAATAATGTCATCAGCCTCACTGCTTGAGACATAAGGAAATGCTCGGTTAATTCCCTGTCAAGATGACAAGGTACGAGAAACGTAAATCAGAAAATGTTGACAGCGAGATCAAAAAAAAAAGTTGACAGCAAGGTTTCCAAAAGCATTGTATAGCTAAAATGTTAGGAAAGCCAATAAGTTTTCAGCAATTAATTACAGTGTCCTATTCCTAACACAGTAACATGTGCAGAAACAGCAACAGATCTATACTGACCGTCAAAAGAGCTGATAGAAGCCTTGAATCCATTTCAACATGAGATTCTGATGGACTTTTTGCTTTGCTTTCCTTTGCAAAAGATACTTTTTTTTTGTTATTATTATCCATCTTTTCATCACCGCTTGCCTCGATAATTAATACCTGAAGTTGTGATAGTAAAAAATTTAGTTCTTCACGCCAAAAAGAAAAGAAGAAAAGAGAGGATCCTCAGTTAATCAACATGAACTACATGTATAATATAGTCTCTTTAGAGCATCTAACAACATTAGTATTAAAAAAATTAAACCGTGTGTGTACTGTATACAAGAGATGCTTGAACTTCTGAATAGAAACTCAGTGACCAAAACTGCCTTGATAATAAAATAGATAAGGGAGCCTACAGGTACCTTAAACAGTGCAAAATATACATCTATCAAACGTTTTGCCACCTTTGGTCCATCTCCTTTATGGCTAAATCGAACTTGGCTCAAAAAGTTAACCTGCATATTTACAAGAATGATGAATTATATATGGCAATGTCAAAATTTTATTCATGGAAACTGAGATCTAAGACAACTTAAACAGTCTCGATATCAATTTCCTTTTAGTTTTCTATTTTTCCTTTTTGGTTATAGGAACAGAGTAGAAGGTGGGTAGGGGTAGGAATTATTATCCTGGACAGCATAATTCAAATACCAAATGGAACCCACTCAAAAGCATTTCCACAGTACTAAAAGTTTACCACCATAAGTGCTTGAAAAGAATAAAATTGCATTACTATGTGGAGCCAACTAAAAATTAATATCACTCGATAATATAAATGTAGCAAGGCAAAGGATGCCACAAGCATACACCAAAGTAGGTCCTATATACTAAATGATTTGCAGAAGAATGATCAGACATACAGCATGGTATTTTGATCGTAATCCCAAATGAGGCCGGAAGAGAAAAGTATCCACTTCATTAATTACCACAGCCTGCAAAAAAAAATTAAAAAAAATACTCAGGTGTAGGAATTTTTCATGTATAATTTCAAACACAACAGTATCTTTTTCGTCATACATTGAAAATGCAACAAATGATCGACCGGTTAATCTAAGGTTAAAAAATATGGTTGGCAATAAGATACTACATATTTAATAAAGAAAATGAGAACAAAAGCACCCGTATGCATCGTTATTCCATCTTATATGAATGGTTAACATAGCTAACCAACATAGCATTTCTATGCAAAAAACATTGTAAACAAAAATGGATTATTAACAACCAGAATAGGTTCCTATAGAGCATCTGGAATCCATTGTAACAGTAAACATGATGAATTTGGAGGAAAATGGTCCGTAAAATTGAATTTGCCCACCCACCAAATAGCATTTCTAAATATTGCCAAGGCTCAACCCTTAAAAGCCTGCAAAATAAGCTGTTGGTAGAGTCAATTCACAGAGCCCAAGCAATCCAGGTTTAATATGGCACATCTGGCCAGCTCTGATATATTGGTACCTTCAAAGCAAATTAAACCATCCCATGTAGAACTTCTCATCTTAAGCTGTAACTACCGTGAAGTTTTGATTTATCCACATTATTGCTTAACAAGATGGGACAAATGGATGGACAAAATAAAACACATAGGCACATATAATATGAACCTAAGATAAAACAGCAACTATATTTTAGTACCTTCATATTTGGGTGGTCAGACAAAAGGTTCGATAAGTGATAGTCAGCATTGGATGCACCTTTATTTTGAGGATCTCCCAGCTGTAAGTTATTAAAGCATTAGAACAGGCATATAACTAGCTCCAAGAGCTTGTAGCAAGTTCAAGAACCAATTTCAACAGAAAAATACGGTGTTTCCAGATTAGAACTAAATGCCCTGAACTTACTTTATTAACTAGTGCAGACAGCAGTTTATTCTCTTGCTCTGACTTGCTTGTAAGCAGTGCATAAATGGTCTGTAGACAAGCAATAAACAAGGAAAAGTTTCAGTCAGATACTCAATATAGCTTAACCGTCACTTACACTTACAAAATTCATAGATATCAGTAACACACAACAATGATAAAAAATTCCAGAATAGCAGTAAACCCCATCACAGGTGCTTATGAGGAGACAAACTTCCAATTGAAGATATATGCAAATGGCTATATACAAGTGTAAATCACGCTGAATGACCCTTTAATTTCATGACAGGAACTGTCCCAGTTAGCTAATGGATTTCAGATAGACACATCAAGCACTAAAACAACTCTATCTGTGCATCAAAAGTACAAAACTCCATGATATTAAGACTACAAATGATTCAATGGGGAATGATGTTAAGACTATAAATGATTCAATGGAGTAGGGAGGATGTCATTATTAAAAAGCTAGGGATTCCTCATCATGATGCAAAACTAGATAGTGAACATGCAATTTAACTTATCTACATAAATGAGTCATTATTTTCATATATATGCACAAAATGAGCAAAGAAACAACGAAGACGAACCTTCAAGGCCTTGGTTTTTAGTATAGGTAACATATCTCTTGAGGCTTCCTCAAGTGCGACAACAAAACGTTCATACCTGTAATAGTTATGTTTGTCACATCAGAACTAGTAAGGTTCATATAATGAATGGAGTCCAAACAAGTCTAATAGACATTGTCATCACATTGATATGGGTCACAGAAAATCTAAAATACGGATGGCTCTAGTTTAGCACAAAATGGGATTTAATCAAGTGATTAGATCTAATAAATTTTCTTTTTCAGAAATAACCTTCTCATGCCAAGCAAACAACAATAGAATATAATTTTCTTAAACACTTGAAAACTCGGATATCCATTGGAAAATGCTAATGTCCCAGTTATGATAGATCACCAAAACACAGAAAGTAATAATGTATCCATTCCACTCCTCACAAAAGTTCAACATAGCATTTCAGTCACTCAATTCCTATTTAATTTTAGGTTGATGAAAACAATAAGGAACAGTCCAGGTAAATCAAGTGCATTTTTGTGTTGCTCATTGTTCAGAGAATAAGAGGAATAAGTAAACTATATGCTTGTCTAAAGACTCTAAACAGAAATAATGCAAAGTGGTTAATGAAGATTGTTAAAATAGGACACACAAAAATTTTCATCAAGATCTGAATAAGCATTAACAGTTGCTATGCAATACAAAGGGCAATCGATTGAAAGAAAAAAAGAAGAAATATCAGATAAATATACCTCAGCTTCACGCATTCCTCAAAATACCAAAAAAGTAAAAGGGAATAACCATCTTTTGTCTCAGGGAGATCATTCAGTGGCCGTTGTACAAGAGTCTTCAGTTTACGATCAGGTAATAAGCTGGTTAACAAGTGCGCCATTGAAGCAGGTAACCCGTCAACAAACAAAATTAAGAGACAAACACAAGTAGTTACGACATGCAAGCCACAAACTAAAAGCTAAGCAGATTTACTTCTTAAGAATTCGAATTATCCTCGAATTCACACATTGACTGCTTCAATCATGGTAGAGTTAAAAAAAAAAAGATATACCAAAGTAAATATTAAATGACATCAAAGAACAACTATTTTGAGCACATTTTCAGCAAAAATAAAAATAAATAAATTCATATTCCTCATGATGCCACCAAGAACTCTAACTAATTACTGATTTCCTAGGCTGGTAGATGAATAAAGAGACAAGGGAGGCAGGGTGTTCTAACCTTGAAATGAAAAGTTCTTTCAATGCCTCAAACCCTGTCAATGCATGTCGCTTTCCCACTTTTGATGATACCATTCCTGCAACAAACAAACAAACAACTCTGTCGAATCCTAACCCAAGACTCCAAAGTCCAAACCTCTAACAAAATTTTAAATTACACAATGGTGACACTAACACTAGAAACTTTCTGAAATTCTTAGTATACTTAAGCATTGTACTTTCGATATCAATTCCACCAAATTGTAGCAAAACTCATGAGCATGAATTCAGTTTTAAAAAGGGAACACAGAAAACATACCCAAAAGGCCATCAAGTGACCTCAAATTGGCCACAGGATTGTCCCCAACCATGACACTAAACGCGGAAACTTTATCAGCAGCAGTCCCTGATCTCTGTGTAGCCACCAACATCTTGATATCCCCAGTCTGTCCTCTAGACCCCTCATAGTCAGCAACATACTGCCACAACAGCCTCTCTCCCAACTCCCTCTTCCTCTCCACTTCTTTAAAATTCAACACCACCCTCTTCTTCCTCTCTTCCCCACCACCACATACTCTCTTCTCCAACTCCTCAGCATCCACATACCACACCCCGACATTGCTAGCTTTCACCAAAGGCAGCTTTGGCAACTTCTTGAACTTGTCATGATTTGCACCACCGCCACCACTCGCGAGTGACAAAACTGGTGGCTTTGGCACTGGTTTCTGGTTAGACTTCTCATTCTTTTTCCTGGGTTCTTGCTCAAAATGCGACCTTCCATTCTCTGTCAGCTTCTTGGGCTCAGTAGAATTCTGATCAACATGCTTTTTTTTATTGTTTTTGTTCTGATTCTTGGATTTTGGGTTCTGGGTATTCTCAAAGGCAGGTTTTTTTTCATTGTTGCGTTTGATATTGCCAGTTTTGCGGAAATCAGAGTCGTTGAAGCCTGAAGAAGAAGAAGAAGAATTCAAGCCTAGTGTTGAAGCGAAAGAGGCTAGCTCTGATTTTAACTGGTCTATGTCTTCTTCGTTGGTTATGGTTTTCGACATTTTCGCATACACAGAGAGATAGAGAGATTAGGGTTTAAAGCTGAGATTTTTAGGGTTTTTTTTGCGGATTTTGATGCGTAGAAAGAAAGACAGGTGTGAGAAACAAAGGAATGTGCCGGCAAATAAGAGGTGACGTGGCGTTCCCAGTCAGCATGCCTATTGTGACGTGGAGGGACACGTCAGTTATATTAATTTCAAAATGGGCTTGGATTGGAGTAGACCAAGCCCAAATGCAAACCGGAAAAAGAACCCGACCCGAATCGGGACAAAACTAGGGTTTTGACAACCCTATACTTTATAAGCCTCATAAACTCTACAAATTCTCTCTTACTATCAGCCACACTCTTCTCTGAATTTCTACTCAAACAGAGCAAATCACCAAAAACCCAGTTAGGGTTTTGCTCAGAGAAGATCAATCAACCAACAATGGCGACTGCTACTGCACCCAAACAGCTTTCACAGAAGGAGTCCGACATCCAGATGATGTTGGCTGCCGAGGTTCATTTGGGGACCAAGAACTGTGATTTCCAGATGGAGCGTTACGTTTTCAAGCGTAGAAACGATGGTAAAATTTTGCAAAGATCCCAACTTTTTATGTTTTTTATTTTAGCTTTTTCTGTGTATTAGTATATAGGTTGGTTGATCTTTTTTTTTTTTTTTGCTTGGATGTTGTAGAGACTACTTAAATGGTTTATTTTAGATGTGGGTTTGTGGTTTTGTGTTGGTTTTGTGTTTGTGTATCTGTGTATATGTCGATCCGTGATAACATGCTTAGTATTTTAAAAACAATCCATACTTTTGGATTTGATTTTCTGAAATAGTAAAAAAAGTGAATTTTTATTTGCATAGAAATCATCTCTGGGTTGTTTTTGATTTCTAAGAATGGATTATTTCTTCCGTTTTTGAAAAAAAAAATGTTAGGAAAAGAATACCCTTTCAATAATTGAAAAACTAGACTGTTTGCTGCTCTGCCGGGTGGTTCGGGCCTAGAGACTTGAGAGACGCTTTGGTGTGCCGGGTATATCCATTCAAATTATATGTATTTCATGATAGGTTCATATTACAAGCTTTTTATAAAGGGTAATTTTTTAAAGACCCCTTTATAGATTTTTTATCTAGTTAAATTATAGATTGGTTTTATTTCAAAGATATAAAATTATAGACCGATTTGGATGATTTCTAAAATTATCATAAACTTTACTAAACAGTCATGAACTTGTTCAAAGTTCAATACCCTTATAATCAAAGTTCATGTTTATGAGAAGTTGGCATCTATCTTGGTTCATGTACTACATTGGTGTTTTTTTCAATGTGTTATGAACTTAATTAGTACTTATTTCAAAATGGAAGTAATTCACGTTAATTTGGTTACCATTAGGATACTTCTTGAGGTTTCATTGCTTACTTTGAACATTATTGCTATGGACTTATAGTGGATGCAGATTAGGTGTATCTTGAATGCTGATTAGCCTATATATCTCTTTGTTTGCTTATGCTCTAAAGCTCTATTAATTTTCATTTGCTGTCCTTGCTTATAAACATCTGAAATTATTTTTGGTCGAATCCACTTATGCATTAACTTGTAATTACAATATTTATTATATGACCGATATTGCATTCTGAATTGGTAAATTTATCTGGTTCAGGAATTTACATTATCAACCTCGGCAAGACATGGGAGAAGCTGCAGATGGCAGCTAGAGTTATTGTTGCAATTGAGAACCCTCAGGACATTATTGTCCAGTCTGCCAGGCCTTATGGTCAGAGAGCTGTTCTGAAGTTTGCTCAGTACACTGGTGCTCATGCTATTGCTGGAAGGCACACTCCTGGTACATTCACAAATCAGCTCCAGACCTCTTTCAGTGAGCCTCGTCTCTTGATCCTTACCGATCCAAGAACCGATCACCAGGTAGATATTGTCCCTTTATTCTTTATGTGATCATTTTAGTCACTGGTTGACTGTATTGATAGTTTTTATGGGTATCTTATGTTTACCCTTTATTATGAACTTGCAGCCAATTAAGGAAGCTGCTCTTGGAAACATTCCCACCATTGCCTTCTGTGATACCGACTCACCAATGCGTTATGTTGATATTGGTATTCCAGCCAATAACAAGGGAAAGCACAGCATTGGTTGTCTGTTCTGGCTCTTAGCTAGGATGGTGCTACAGATGCGTGGTACCATTCGTCCAGGCCACAAATGGGATGTCATGGTAAATACATGTTTAATTGTTGTCAGTTACCAATTTGAGTTTTTAAATTTTCAGTGTTTCAGAAAGTAACATATAGACTTTTTTGTCTGTTTGAACCATTCTTTCAAAATCAAATATACGTATCTTTTCTGTGTGAAGGTGGATTTGTTCTTCTATAGGGAACCTGAGGAAGCTAAACAAGCAGAGGAAGAAGAGATGGTGCAACCTATTGAATATTCAGGTGGTGCCCCTGATTACTCCATGAACCTCGCTTCTGATCAATGGCCCACTCAAATGTCTGATGCTCAATGGCCCGGTGAAGCTCAGAAACCCATTTCCGCTGTTCCCGGTGTTCCCTTTTTACCTGAAGGTCAGACCCTCATGGCTGTCATTTTTTTTCGCAGCCTTCACATTTCTTATATCTCTAATTGTACAAAAAAAACTTTTTTGTATATATCCTTTTCTCAATTCAAACATTTCTGTTTTTGCAGCTGTGGCTAGCGATGGATGGGATGCCGATGTTGTGTCTGAACCACCTATGGCACCAGTTGCTGCAACTGATGTTCCCGCCGCGGCTGTGCAATCTACTGGCTGGGAATAAATATTTTCTGCAAGTTCTGTTTTGACACAATTTCAATCTTTTTACTTTTATAATTATGAGTTAGTTGTGGACCTTTTTATCGATTCAATGTTTGGCAATGTACTTAGGTTTTTTTTGGCACAGCTTAGTACTAGACATTGAGAGTTAGGTTTTATTATCAATGATGGAAGTGTTGCAGTATTTTTTGTTTTATGTTATATCACTATTCAAAAGTTGCATACACTTTTCTTTCTATTTTTCATTCTATTTATTTTATATGATGGCTATTTGAATTCATTTGCATTCGAGAAGCGATAATGGATATACCGTATTACTATGAAATGGTTTAAATTGAATTGAAGATGGATATGCAATATAGGATATGGTTTTTGCATGGAAGATGGATATGCATTATAGTATATGGTTTATGCATTGAATTTATACAGAAGTTTTCCATCAAACTTTCAGATATATTGCAAAATCAACACCTTTATAAGGTACAAGAAATATGCAATTTTACAGAAAAAAATTTTGCATTTATTTACATCATGTAATTTATTTTATTTAGGTAAACAATTTGAGGTCATTTCTTGACAGTAACAGGAATTAGCATTTCTATAGCGGTTAATAAAGAAAATTGAGTAAATTTCCCTTGATAACCCATATAAAAATATACGCCTAGTAATTTTTACCAAAATTTCTCTCAACATCCCCTATAAAAATGTTGAAAATGCTAATTTTTACGATTATCTCAAATTCACCTTAAATCTAGTAATTTTCACCAAAATTTCGCTTACTAACCCTTTTAAAATTGTTCGAAATGACCTTTAATTTCATCAGAATTTCTCATATCAACCCTTATAAAAATTCTAATTTTTGCTACTGTCAGGGAATGACCTCAAATTTACTATCCAAATAAAATAAGGGTATTTCTAGCAGTTCTATGGAAAAAGATTTTTGTAAAATTGCCTTTTGCATCAAAATATGGACCTTATAATTTCACTAAAATCTCTTATTAACCATTACAAAAATGTTAATTTTTACATTAAATTTAAATTTGCCTAAATAGATAGAATAAAATGTTTATAGTAGTTGAATGAAACTTACTTGGCATCATATCCCCACCGTTAAAAAAAAAAATTGTTTGTATTTCCTATCAACTTTTCTTCCAAATGGTTTGGAGCTGTTGTATTTAACTTACAGTCACTGATGCATGGCTTTGACAAGACCTTATGAGTTGGGACTTACAAGCAATTGGTTGACTTGTTATATCAACTCAATCTTGGTTAAATATTGGCAAATCTATTAAGTTTAATGATCACTATGTGTTTTTATTTTATCAAAATATGCAAAAGATATCAAAATATGCAAATGATATCAAAATATGCAAATGATAATATCGACTCATTCGAAAGGACATAAATCTATGAATTCAATATGTAAACAAAATTCTAGTAAAATCAATATATTAGTTGTCAAAATCATCTTATACATGTATGATCGTCGGCAAAATAATTCATATACACATAGAACGATCAAATCGAATACTATCTAATACAATACTGTTCGTTCCCGTCTAATCCAGTACTATAGATTGTGCTATTGTACAAACATGGACTTGATTTCTGCCTATACTTGATGCTAAAAACAAGAAATAAGTATATATTTGTTTTGGGGGATGGTGAAATTTTAGTGCACTACTTCAATTGTTGAACATATAGATATTCTATCCATGCCAAGTGAAAGAAAATATAAACAAGAAAAAAAAATTAAAAAATTAAAAAATAAGCCCAAAAACTGTAAATTGAAGCTCTAAATGCTGAATCAGATTGTAAAAATCTATTTACAAAGTCGGAAACTAATGAGTTTAGATACTGGGGGGAGAGAAAGGAAGAGAAATGAGAGCTCCAAAAATCAATTTGACCATATAACTACTATTTACCCTTTAAGCTTTCTGTTTCGGGAAATTATTTACTATTAGACGGCTGCTATGAGTCATTTTCGATTCCAAGAATTAATACCAAAATTGTTCCTCTCCAGCTTGCTTGACAAGAAATTTTATTTCATTTTTTTTCTGTTATCAGAATCCCCAGATCCTTCGGATGGGTTGTTTTTTAGTCAGATTATGGATGGAGGAAATATGTATCATCATCATACATCACTTGCAACTGATCAGCTTCATCGAAACAGCATCTCCCCATTTGTTACCCAGTTCGCAAAGCTTTCATGGTATTCAAACTGAACATCATCGCAAGGGAGCTCAGTCCCGGTTTGTTCCTTTCCCTGGAGAAGGAAATGTAAAGTAATAATATTAATGCTTTGCTACATAAGAGTTGAACACTTGGTATCAAACCAAAATATAACTGACTGGAACAACACGTTATCTTAAAAAAATAAAAAAATAAAAAAATTCTGGAGTTGAATGTGTTTACTAACCTTGAAACTTCCAGAGTCACTAGCAACTGACCTGCAATCAATAAATACAGTGATATAGCTCATTAGATGTCAGCAATTGTAAGTAAATGTCTCATGGTTGCAACTTGCAAGTTGCAACGACTAATTGATGAATTTTTACAAGGTTCGGCTGAGAGAATGGTGAAGAATAAAGAAGATATAGCATTGATCAAATATTCAAATAGCACACCGCATTCACTTAGTTGCAGTCATTATTATAAACACAGCAATTGTGCAATATTCTTTAAGGACGGACTTCGCTAACATGTACATGTACAGAACGTTAAATGTCCACGGGAGAGAATTTATTTTACTAAAGCTTTCTTTATTCTCTGTTGAGGTGTCTACTATGTAATGGAGGACAACATCATAATTTTCATCTCATATACAATAACCAACTTTAGGGTCATACATAATGAAAGAAGAAGAGAACTATGCTAAGTGAAGAATTTGCTTTCAATAATATTAAATGATATGAATGAGATATTTTGAAATTGCAATATGACCATAAAAGATGATGCTGGAATTAATGCAATGGTGGTAGTTGAGGTATCGATTCATAGAACAAGATTTATTGATGTCATTATGGTGGTCGTTGAGGAGGTGGTGGCAGCATATAATACACTGGCAGGTAGCACATGGTGGTGTTATCAGCAGCATTGGTGTGTGTGGTTACATAAAGGGAAATCAGAATAAATTTAGCGAAAATGTTAATGGCTTTAATGGAAGTATATATAATGTGAATTATTTGATGGGTCCACAAAAGCTTACCTGTCAAACATATCTTCTTCGCATGAATTTGCTGATGAAGAAAGCCAGTCTAAATCGATAAAGTTTGTACAGTTACATGATTCTCCATGTTCCTCACAGTTTATGTGATCTTTTTCGAAATAATGGTCCTCTTCGGTAATAAAAAAAAGCTTCTGGGAAGACATTATTGGCGTATACCTAAAAGGAAAGAGAATTGTCAATCCAAACAAAAGTGAAGGCAATAGATCTTCTTCATGCTTATTGCATTATTGAACCATAGAATTTGAAGGTATAATTTCAAGCCTCTTATAGAAAACAAATCCAAATGCTTTAATGATAACAATTATAGGGGATGTAATTTAAGCAGACCTGGAATAGGATATCTCGGTTCCACAAGATGGTATCTCTGGGGATGACTCTGAAAGAACTCTGTTACATTCTTGTGCTTTTCCAGGTTGATTGAGTCCAACTTTCGAAGATGCTAGAGATGAGTCATCACTTTCAGAGACAATATTGCCATCTGAAAGAGACCTTTTGAAAAATGACCTAAACATAATAAAAAATGGCCATGTGAGCTTTTTGTGATAATAAGCTTAGACTTGTTTAACATAATTGTGAAATTCTAATTTCCAACTTTCTTTAGAACAAATTGTCTAACTTGGAGAGTTAGTTTAACCAGTGAATATGGTTGGATCAGCATTAATGGTCCAACCATTAGTTTAAGCATGGTCAGCCACTAATGTCAGTATTTCCTTTTAATTACATCAATCCATGATTAACTACATTGTTACATAGGTTATTAACAAAATTTCAAGACTATGAAAGACATTGAGAATAAAGCGCGGCAAAAAAAACTGTGTACAATTTTCGGAAAAGAACATCTATGGAAAAGAAAGAAAAAAAGGCAGACTTGATGTAAAAAAAAATAATGCAAGGAATGAGAGTAACAAAGTACCTAGAATTGTCATCGACAAAGTTCGGATCATGCCTCCCAATATTGCAATGCTGATCTGAACCCAATTCCCACAAAGCCGCTTTACCCTGTTGTGGTTGAAAGTAACCCAAGAACCTGCTCAAATATCATGTCAAACATTTCATTAGAGAATACAATCTCCTACACCCGTGCAGCTTATATCAACAAAATCAATTAAGAATGTGCTTAAATTTAAGTTAAACCTACCAAAGAATGAAATTATTTAACATACACATTAATGGCGTCTTGCTTCTCAGCATCCACATAGGCATTACTATAATAACGTTGCAAGGTTCTAAAAAATTCCTGGGAGTGTGTTGCAGCTTTCCATTGACCTCTCCTTTCACAAAATATCTGTTCAGCATCATCAAAGAAAAATGAGGGGACATGGATTCTGTTAAAATCTCATCAAGACTTACAAAATCACGAAGCCAACTAGTAGGCCAAAATTTTAAACTAATCAACATGCAAAAAAAGAAACTAATTCAATAAGGATTACCTTGTTGTGTGCTGCAGACCCTCCATATTGCAGCGCAAGAGTGTCGCCCATTGTCTCGTACATTTTCATCAAATCCTCAGCCAAAGGATTATAAAGATTAATATTTGGGGACTCAACAAGTCCTAAAGTGTATAGTTGATGTCCAAGTGACACCAACCCATAGCAATATTGGGCAACGTTTGTGCGATCTAAACAATCAATGCAGTTGGTCCTTAGGACCCCTTTTTGCAACAATGGGGTCTTGATACAGGGATTAGCACTTTCTTCATAGCTGCCATCGATAATCTCTGTCTCTACATTCTTACCATCCTCCTTTCTATGGGAAAGATTCTGGAGAGCGCAGTCATCATCACTGTGACTGCATCATGTTCCCGATACCATATCAGTAAACAAATAGAAGGATTTAAGCAGAACAGCAATTTTTCCTAAAATGGAAGGGCATTGAACAGGACATAATCCCCAACAGAGTGGCAAAGAATTATATTTTTCAAGAAGTTTGTACAGCAAGATAGCAGAAAATACAATATAAAACAATACTGAGCCACAGTCAATGGAAACACGAAAAAATAATAATAATAATCCATAAGGATGCTTCACCATGAAATCTAGAAATTTATTCTCAGTTGAAATATCTTCACAATTTTTTTTTGAAGTAAAATATGATCAAAATTGGGAGTATAGCAAACATAACAGTTTCTGATTACACAAGAGGAGATACATGCAGTTGTGACAATTACTTGTCTATCCTTGAAAAGTTACATATACGTTACATGCAAAATAGGAACAGCCAAATATCACATAAAATTCATAGCAATTTGAAGTGAACTTACTTGAAGCAGGTAAGATTCAACAATCCCTCAGGCATTAAATTTGGTGTCACTTGACGATAAAAAATTCCAGTTACGCTTAATGCTGAACCAGCCACTTTGCTAAGAAGTCCCAAAGCATCTGTTGCTCTGCTGGAAAACAATCAAGAACTATTCAAGTTAATAACCCTTCATATAATTGGAAATTGGAACAGATTTATTTAAGCAAGGGGTTTCTGCAGTACTTTTTAGAGTGTTTCTGAAGATCCCAGTGAAAGAACCTTAGGCGATATTCCTTTGGTAAACTTTTATTAATAGTTCGAATAGCATTTAAAAACTCTGCACGAAGAATGGTTTCCCGGGGCTTCTTTTCACGCGTCTGTCAACCACCAGCCATGTCAGTGAAAAGAAATCAATGAACGAAAAACATGTCAGAGCAGAGTTTCAATTAAGAAAGTCAAAACACTTTTGCACTTAAGGATACATAATGTTTGGTATCTCAATAAAGGGAGAAAGCCTACCTTTATCAAATTTAAAATTATTATCGGATTTCCATATCTTTGTACAAGATTTTCAAAATGAAGCCTTGTGGCCTCATAATTTTCATCCTTCTTTGATACTATAAAAAAAGAAAAGAAAAATCAGCAAAAGTTTTATGTAATATAACCATTGAAAGTACTACAGCTTAGTTTGCCCAAATCATACATTTAATGTCAGGTTTAATATTCAATCGCGAAGTCTCCTGAGACCAGAAAAGTGGGATAGAACCCCGATTCTGCACAACTGAACTTATTTGTATTGGATATCCATCAGGAACATCTTCGATTACAATCTGCTCCGTCTCAACATCATTAGCCACTCTCCCTTTCTCATTGACACCACGTTTCAAATATCTACACAACACGTTTCAAAAGAGAAACAAAGTGAGAATAAAATCAGCCTCACCATCAGCCATAAGTAGGGCAATGAAAAAGGTGTAACGGGAAAGGAAAGTATGCATCTTAAATACAAATGTAATTATGTAATGCTTCAAATACTCCTACACATTCATAACTCGGAACAAAACTGGATGACTAGATTGGTTGGTCAAAGACTACCAGGATCCTGAGAAGTGCACATACATTTAACTCAATCATGAAGATGTCAATTCAAGAATACAAGATGTTTAATTATGAATAAGTTAATTCACCACTTAACAAATATCGCAAGCATATTATTCGGTAGCTCAAGAATATCACACCTTGTGCCAGCATAATGCCGTGAGCGTCTTGCAATTAGAGTGAATTTGACGGTTTTGCCAGATACTGAAAGTTGAACCTGGATACCAATGCATGAAGCCATGAATATCAAATCACACTTTGAAAATATAGCAAGAAACTTGACCATAAGTCTGAACCTTTCCGGAAAATTTGAAAGCATAGAAAGCAAGCATAAATTATTTAACAGCTGAACTTTTATTCCAAGCAACCATAGAAAAATGGAAAGCCGAATCAAATTCTAAAAAGAGTTATAACAAAAAAAAAAGGAACCTCAGAACCCTGCAGGATTGGTATACCAACTCAACTGCATACATGGACCACTACGTAGAAAAACGACAAAACAATAACCCTAATACAGTCAATAAGCTAACTCTTATTTGCGTATTTCTGATTTTTGTAACGTTAAATTAAGATAGTACATGTCAAAAATACCATACCTGCTTAAAGAAGCCATATACTAATGCAACGGTCCACGTAGTATTCTTTAGACTATTCCGGATTCCTCGAGTCAAGAATTCATTCCAAACAAACATATTTTCATAGTGTGATTTTCCAGACCCATTATTACTCAAGTTCTTTTGAAGACTGTGCATGATATGGTATGAGTAGCTAAAATAGAAGTCCTTCGTAAGATCCACAGTACTGAGGAGCTTCTTGTATCTATATCATCAACAAGAAAAAAGCAAAGGGAAAGAAAATCAAGGCACATTAATACATGTTTAATAAATTGATTCAAAGCGGAAAGAGTAACAAGAGAACAAACAATAAATTTTAATCAAAAGGAAAGAAATCGTTCCCCCAGAAACCCCGATGATACCTGTCCCAATCAACATGTTATATAAACATCACTTACACCAATGTTGTATTCCCCTGTACATATGCAGGAAATGAACTGGAAATAGCTTCTACGAATGATGTTAACAAAGAAGGATGCAACAACATTGAATAAATCACAATCTAAAATTTTAACAGACACTTACTTCATCTAAAAAAGGAAAAACTATAACTACAGGGAAAACCTGACATCAGTTAGAACTGCGGAATCCGACGCCAATCATTAAACAACGAAGGGTGCAACAACAAAAAATGGTAACAGAAATTACCTCCACAGAGTGCAAACTTGTCTACGTTTAAAAGAAAGAATACCGAAACACATACTATTAGTCCAACATTAATTTTATTGGGAAAATATAAACAAATCAAATGATGACACAATCCTTCATCTAAATACAAACGAACAATGGTCATAGGTCTCCTCACAAGTACCATGTACATATTACAATTAGTACATGCAGAATTGACAAAAGACCTTTTCTCATTCTTAGAATAATCCATACTGAACTGCACCGAGGAATGTGGCACTGTAATCATCTCGCTCTTGCTCACAGAGTATACAACATGACCACAAATCACCCCAATCTTCCTTCTCTTTGTGATCAGCAGCATGTAATAAGGTCCCAAAAATTTTATAAACCCTGAATTCACAGCACAAAAAACATTAAGTACTAGAAACAAACCCAATTCAGGCATTGAATTCGACACCTTGGAAACAATATATACACAAACATATATATACAAAACATACCAACAATTCCATAACAAGCAGTAACGAATTTAAGACCTCCCGTTGACCTATTCCCTTCATGCACCCGTCTCAGCAGATCAAAGCATTCGAATTCGGAGTATGTTGAACAATCTTCAACAATGTTTAGCTCAGATGGCTCTAGCCGATCAATCTTCAAAATCCTCCAACAAGTTCTGCTCTTGTCCCTCCCAATCATATAGTACTTCTGTTTTTTTTTTTCAATAACAAAATTCAAAATATAAACATAAGAACATATTCTCACAACATTGATTGATTTCTTCACATAATCATTTAAAGTCCAAAAATCCAACGAGTTACATACATATACAATTACATGAATCATGTTATATGCGATAAAAATTGAAACTTTTTACAATATTTTCAACTAACAGCATTATTTATGATACAAAAATAACAAAAACAATAAGAATTTTAAGAACACACGAAAAAATATAAAAAAAAATTGAAACTTGAAATGAGAAAAGATCAGATATGATACCGAGCAAGTCTCGTAAAGTCTAAACTTCTGCAAATAACATGAATTCCGGTCGGGTGTACGATCCACCAACTTATCGGACGCCATTGCTAGACGGATCCCGAGCTTCGTAGCTCGGAATCTCTCTTATCTCTCAAACACACGAAAAAA